>CAUJRU010002257.1:0-64000 GCA_963277665.1 Viscum album
GGGACGAACCCAACGGGTTGGCCTGCTCAGCGGGCCGGGCCGAACCCCTTGGTTCGGACCGGGTCAACCCATACTAGGTCGGGCGGGGTCGGTCTGACCGGGTCGGACCGAACCTAGACCCACTATGACCCATTTACGCTCTTTTGGCCAAAACATTGGCACCAGACATCCGTTTGACGAACCATGAGCAGCGCTGGAAACCTCTAAGAGAGATGGTCCCTTTTAGTATACATCACTAGAGTTTTGGATTATAATGCGGTACAGTCGGGACATATTGACCGCAAATCCAACCGGGACCCCGGGACTAAAATGTTAATAACTCACAGAACCAGCATTCGAATGACGCACCGTCTATTACATTGAGACCCCTATGACATGGAAATCTTGTGAGATACAACTTAATAGTTAATTATGGTAGTTGGAGAAAAAATCAGTGTCATGGATAATGGACTCTCCCAAAGAAGAGAAATCCTAGTGAGGAAACCCAGTAGCTTGCTGTGACTAGAAATGTGCTCCTAACGATCATGTGTGGGTCATCTCCTAACGATCCTCTGCAGGTCATCCCCCAGTGATCATATGTTGGTCAACTCCGAGTGATCATTTTTGGGTATGATCCTAGGGATTCTATGTGGGTCTGGTTCTAGAGATCCTGTTTCGGTCAGCTCATTGCAATCCTGTGTGGGTCAGCTCCACGCGATCCTATGTTGGTCATCTCCTAGCGATCCTCTATGGGTCAGCTCCTAGCGATCCTGTGTGGGGAAGATTCTAGTGATCCTATGTGGGACAGCTCTTAGCAATTCTATGGGGGTCAGCTCCTAGCAATTTTGTGTGGGTCAGTTCCTAGCAGTTCTGTGTAACCCAGCAGCAGTTACTCTTAACGGAATAACATGATTCAATATTTATATCTAATAATATCTACTACCATACCTAAAGATATTCCTAGTGTGATCTGAGTCAGTACCTCTGTGGTTTCCTCCTTATTGAGATGGATTACTTTAAAACTCAGGTTTAAGTATCGGCATATACCTATGTAGGGTTATCTATTGATTCATAATTTTTGGTTTATCCTTGGTAGATTTTGTGACACCCTGGGGGTCTCGTGGTCTCTACAGAATATGGTTATACTCACCTGTACATGGGCTATGCCCGCACCTTGTTTTTTTGGATGCAGACGACAGACAATGCTGACTGAGGACGAGGGTACTAGGACTGGACAGTGCTCGGTGGTGGACTATATGGCATGTCATTTCATAGAGGATATGGCTGGAAGTGGAGTGGTGAGGAGGAAATCTATACCTACCCTTCAGGTAGGAATCAGGGTGGATGATCCAGGAGATTATTTTCACCAATCACTCATCTTTTACTTTCTAGCTTTCCTTGTATGTTCCAGTTGGGCTTGTATTCTGTCCCCTTTTTCTAACTGTACTCACTCTGTTTGATGTTCAGTTTACTTGAGTTTGTATCTTGTTGTGTGCTTGGTTGAATGTGACTACATGTTATAAAGGTAATCCTTTCTCAGTTTTAGGGATTATGCCTTTCGGTGCTAGTCACCAGCCCCTAGCCTATGGAAGGTAGGCTTGGGGTTGTCACAGCACGGTCCCCAGGGCACAGGTCATGAAAAATTGGTATCAAAGGAGCCAGTTCTACAACATAACATAGGACTCTGATATTTCTTTTAAAGGAAATATTTCTATGTGTAGTGAGTGTGGTAATCATGTTTAGGGAATCTCGTATTGGTGTGGCAGCCAAAGTATCTATATACCAGGACCCTGACTTCTAATTTCTAACTCGGTGCACAAAAACCCTGATTTAATGTGTGTTTTGAAGAGTTTTCCTTGGGATTTTTTGAGTCACCACACCATGTATAACTTATTAAACGTGTTTCACCTATTTCTCTTCAGGATGCCTCTATTCAAACAGCCAGCTATGGTTCCGAGAGTTGTACGCACTGATAGCCCATTGAGTGATGAGGCCTCTCTGCATGGCCTTTTTCCAGTAGAGGCACCATCAGAGGAACCAGTGGTACCATTCCCCATTGGGCCACTGATGCCACCTACCACAGCTACAGATGGTGCAAGCCACTTGAGCACCTGGCGTGAGTTCCAGTGCCAGAGGCCACCCAGGTTTAAGGGAGAGACCGATCCACAGGTAGTTGAGGTTTGGCTGGAGGCTGTAGTGAGTGATTTTCGATTGTTAGGTACACTCACTAATCTCATGGTGTTCCGTTATGCCATCCTTCTATGGGCAGTAGCATGTAGATGGTGGATCTTCGTGCTCTAAGTTCATGACGAGGTGAAGCTTCTCTAGTCAGACATTGAGAGCATGTTTCGGGTAGAGTTTGTCCCAGTGACTCTTCACACAGTGCGCATACCATAAGTGGGAAGTGTTGCAAATGCGGCTGGAAGGGTCACATGGCTCGTGACTGTCCGACTCTTCATACGTATGATCAGAAGATGGTCGAAGGACCGTCTAGGCAAGGATAGAGGTTCGACTGAGTAGGTCCATAGGGGGAAGGCGGAAATGGTAGAGGAGCTGGATGTGCAGCTGTCGGTGGGTGACGTTTCAAGATGTAACCACCACCACCACCACCAAAAGAAGGTCCACCCTGACCGAATGGAGCTGGTGGATGGGGGAAAGCTCAGCTCTTTCTACTACGGCCTACGGTCATGGAACTCTAGAGATGATACGAGGTACGATATATTTCTAATATACGTTAGCGGTAGTTATTGTAAACACAAGTTACCATCATTCATTTATTTCCACTACCCTCATTCGGAGCTAGGAGATTCCAACGGATCCGTTGGCTTAATACTTACAGATAGATACTACTACGGGAGCAGATTTGACGATTACAAACTATTTTTGGGTGTGTGAGCTTACTCTAGGAGGCGAGAGCTTCAGCTGGGATCTCCTAGTAGCGGCGTCAAGGCCTTACGACGTCATTTTGGGTATGTACTGGTTATCTACAGTCCATGATAAGATTGACTATATTAGGCGCAATGTGTGGTGTGCCTGCACGGATGGGACCAAGTTTAGCTTCACCAGATAGAAGGGATCCTTTCCAACATAGGATGGACTTACCTAGGGGAGAGTGCAGTAAATCACTCATTAGTTGGCTAGACCTACCCTTGGAGCAGTTTATGTGGAGATTCTGAGTTATCCTGTAGTGGTGGACCAGTACCCGCATGTCTTCCATGGTGATGCCATGGGTCTAACCTCTCATAGATTGGTGGACTTTTAAACTGACTTGTACCATGGGACAACACCAATATCTACATCATTGTATCGGATGGCTCATGTGGAGCTTCGTGAGTTGCAGGTATATCTAGAGGACTTATAGGGGAAATGATTCATTTGGCCCATTTTTTCTCCTTGGGAAGCACCGATTTTGTTCACCAAGATAGCAGATGGGAGATTGAGACTTTTTGTTGACTATCGACACCAGAACCAGGTGACTGTGAAGAACAAGTACCCACATCGGAGGATTGACGGCCTCTTTGATCAGCTGAAGGGGGCATGGTGGTTCTTGAAGATAGAACTCGGATCAGGCTATCAGCAGCTCAGAGTGTGAGACGAGGATGTGCAGAAGATAGCTTTCAGATGTTACTATGGCCATTACGAGTTCTTGGTTATTCTATTTAGTGTAACCAACGCTCCACCAGTGTTCATTGGACTCATGAATAGGATCTTTTAGTCATACCTTGATCTCTTTGTAGTATTCTTCATCGACGACATTCTAATCTACTCGACTACTGAGTATGAGCATTATTATCATTTTTAGGTAGTACTAGAAAAACATTGAGATCACCAGCTTTATGGTAATCTCTTGAAGTGCTAGTTTTGTATCTGACAGGTTCAATTTCTAGGACATGTCATATCGGAGGATGGAGTTGCAGTGGATCCAGTGAATATTGAGGTAGTACTTTCTTGGCATCCACCCAAGAGTGTGACATAGATTTAGAGTTTCCTAGGATTGGCTGGATACTACATAATTTTTGTGCCAGTCTTCTCTAGAGTTGTAGCGCCATTATCAGCATTGACTAAGAAGGGAAAACCCTTCATTTGGTCAGGGAAATGTCAGCAGATATTTTAGGAGCAGAGGCAGAGGCTGACTAGTGCCCCCATATAAAGGCTTCTAGAGGAGGGCGTAGGGTACGTAGTCAAATGCGATGTATTAGGGAATAGAGATGGATGTTTCATGATTAATGAGTGAGTTGTGATAACATTTTTTTCTCTAAATCTGAGACAACATGAGTAGAACTATGCTACCCATGACCTGGAGGTAGTAGCAGTGGTCATTGCCATGAAGATGGAGATGCACTATTTGATGGGCGGACATTTTAATGTGTACTCTGATCACAAGAGTCTTAGGTATATATTCTCTCAGAATGACCTGATCCTGAGACAGCGAATTTGGATTGAGTTCCTCTAGGACTATGACTTCGAGATAGTCTATGCCCCTGGGAAGGGGAATGTAGTTGCAGATGCACTCAGCAGGAGGTCTGGTATACGGCTCCTAGGCAAGGTGGTGGAGCACCTGGCTGGTTTGCAGATATCTTTTATGGATAGAGATGAAGCAGCATTCCTTCAGTCTCTTATAGTCACTCCCCCACATCTTCAGTGAGTTATGGAGGCGCAACGTGGGGATGCTGAATCCAAGGCACGACGTGATCAGATATCCACAGGATAGGCACCTGATGGATTTTTTGAAGGTGGGGAGAATGTCATCATCTTTTGAGGAAATACCATGTTACTAGTGTCACTTCAGGAGGAACTGTTGAGGGTGTTCCACACATCCCCTCTAGTGATACATCCAAAAGTTGCGAAGATGTACCAGGATCTCCGACGACAACAATGGTGGCTGGGAATAAAGAAAGAATTAGCAGATTTTGTTTCTCAGTGCCTCACATATCAACATGTGAAGGCAGAGCATTAGGTAACAGCATGCTTTGTTCAGCCATTAATGGTCCCATAGTGGAAGTGTGATGGGATATCCATGGACTTCATGATATGACTTCAATGTACATCTAGAGGTCATGACTCGATTTGGGTGATCTTTGACCTACTCACCAAGTTATTCCACTTCCGACCAATCAGAGAGTAGGGTTAAGTAGAGACCTTGGGACACCTCTATGCACAAGAGATTGTGCGGCAACATGGAGTACCCTAGATGATTTTCTTTGATCGAGATGAACATTTTATATCCCGGCTATGGAAGGGGTAGAAGGAGGCTTTCAGGATGTAACTTTGTTTGAGCACCACTGTCCATCCTAAATGAATGGTCAGACTAAGTGGACCATTTAGACCCTTGAGGACATGTTGTGTGCATGCATCCTCAACTTTGGACATAGTTGGGAGTATCACTTCCGATTGGTGGAATTTTCATTCAAAAACAACTATCACTCCACCATTGGGATTACACCTTTCGAGGCGTTGTAGTAGGGACCTTGTAGATCACCCTTGTGTTGGACTGACCCAGGGGAGTCAGCACTATTGGGACCTGAGATGGTATGGGCTACCACAGAGAAATTCCAGATCATACAAGAGTAGATTATGACTACACAGAGTAGGCAGAGGTTTTATGCCGACAGGAGACGGATACCTCCAAAGTTTGAGGATGGTGGCCACGTATTTCTACGGGTCTCAACTCGATGAGGTTTGTGGATATTTGGTTCAGGAAGCATGTTATCTCTGAGATTCATCGGATCTTTTCAAGTCATCAACAAAGTTGGTGAGATGGCATACTTCTTAACTCTTCCACCATAGTTGCACTAGGTGCATGTGGTCTTCCACGTATCCCAGCTATGGAGATACGTGCATGAACCATCTCACATCATCGACCATGAATAGATGGATGTCGACAATGGGTTGGATTTAACAGAGGATCTGTTATAGATTTAGGATCAACAGGATCAGGTCCTTCTTGGACGGTCGATACCTCTGGTGCATGTTCGCTGGCAGCCCGGGAACCTATAAGAGAGCACATAGGACCAGGAGGCTCAGATGCGTGCTCAGTTCCCCCACTTCATTACCTAGTTTGAGTTGTGGCTTATGGGGTCGTAGAGTACTGAGGTGGGGATAATGTAAAGGACTAGAATTTCCATGTAATTTTTTTAATTAAATATATATTTTTCGAGTCCGCAAAAATTTACGGTGCATGGTTACGAGGCCCAGAGTGCCCAGAATGAATTTCTGAATATTATTTCAGGGTAGTTCCGTAAACATGGGAGAAGGTTCTTCTAAATTTTAAACCAGTGCTCAGAATTGGAATCTGAGGGCACCGTTGAACTCACAGCACCAGTATTCTCTTAATAATTCATTCATCTCGACGGTAGTTGGTTGAGGGAGAAAGTTAATTTTTGGGTTTTTCATGAAAAGAATAAAATAAAATAAAGTGTGTAACATTTTATTTTATTTTGTTTTCAAACTCCCATGTGGAAGTTTCATTGGTGGGGACCACATGAATTAACCTCCCATGAGAGGTTATGGTGGTGGGGATCACCTCAGCCTAACCTCCTATGAGAGGATATGGTGGTGGAGACCACCCAAGGCTTAAAACTCTTGAACTACCCTCATAATGAGGGTGAAACCTCTCAACTTACTCTTTAATGTGAGAATCCTCTTAAGATTCCTCCACATTAATTGTGCCAGCACCATACATTAATTTTTCCAACATTTGTGTGTGTGTGTGCCAACATAATTTATTCTTAAGTTAAATTAGATCGGCACCTATTTTTTGGGTGGGAAAGGGAGAAGGAGGTAACTCTTTAGTGAATCGTGGAGAATCTCGTCCTCTAACAAAGAACGCTCTCGCCTAAAAAGAACTCCCTTGAATATGAAGAACCAACGATCAAGCCCAAGATCGGAGGCATGTGGAAGGTGTGATGAACGCTGATATCTTTGACTTCCTCCAATGTGGGATTTCTTCATCTACGACGAATCTACGTATGTACATCCTTCTTGTGCCATCATCAATGAACAATACAATGTAAGGGTTATTATTAAATTCTTGATTTCTCTAATTTAATTCCCTTATTCATTGAATGCATGGTGAAAGTCGATCAACCAAAATGAGTTTATCCACAATTTGTATTAAATTGAAGAGTTTCTCATTCTTGACACCTAATTTTTTGTTGATCCTCTTGCTACTTCTCTAACATGGAGGGTGTAGGCCAAACAAACATGGCCCTACCAATCCTCCATTATTCCTTATTGTGTTCTTTGTGATGGAAGAAAGTGGCTTACACCATGATGATGAATGAAGTTAGTGGCCAACTAAACCGGCCACCGGTGAAGGAACGACTCCCCGCCGTCCACAGTCGATCCACCGCCATCGCCCGCAGCTGAGCCACAGCCCTGCGGCCTCGCCACCCAAGCTGCTGCCGCCGATTGCGGCCACGCCACCCGATCCACCGTCTTCCTCCCTGGCCAAGCCGCCACCACCGCCCGAGTCACGGCTGCCACCCGCAGCCTGACCTCCCTCGTCGTCGTCGTAGTCCCTGGTCGAGCCGCCGCCAGAGCCACCTCCTCTGTCCGAGTTGCCGCCGCTGCACGTAGCCTCGCCTCCAGAGTCGTTGCCGCCATCCACGGATGAGCCGCCCCTTGAGCCGCCGGGCTACCCACGGCCTCTCCGAGCCACCCCTCAGCCAAGACACCCACGCAGCACCCTCAGGCCGAGCCGCCCTCGCGACATCCATCGTCCAAGCCGCCCTCACGGCACCCCGAGGATGATCCACCCTCGTGGAAACCTTCATGGCTGAACCACCATCGTGGCACCCCTCGCGGCCATCTACAGCCCCTCACGGCCTGCCAGATCATCTAGCGGGCCGGCCCACCCAGTGGGGGCCGGGCCGGACCCAGCGGGTCGGTCCGGGTCGACCCAGACTAGGTCAGCCCAGGCCGGGTTGGTCTGACCAAGTTGGACCATACCTGGACCCACTACAACCCATTTATGCTCTTTTGTCCATAAATTTGGCACCAGACTTCCTTTTGACGAACCTTCAGCAGTGCTGGAAACCTTTGAGCGAGCTGATACATTTCAGTATAACCCTATATGGTTTTGGATTATGATGGGGGTACATATAGGTTATATAGATCACCAATCCAGCCAGCCCCCCGAGAATAAAAGGCTAATAACTTACAGAGCGGCCGTCCAAATGACGCATCGTCTGTTGCGTTGAGAACCCTATGACATGGAAAACCTCTGAGATACTTTGTCATGGGAAATCATGGTCATTTGAGAATTGACCAGTGGCCTGGGGGAGTGACTCTCCTGGAGATGAGAAAGCCTAGTGCAGAAACCTAGTAGCTGGATGTGACTAGAAGAGTGCTCCTAGCGAACCTGTGCGGGTCAGCTCCTAGGGATCCTGTGTAGGTCAGCTCCTAGCGGTCATGTGTGGGTTAGCTCCTAGGGATCCTGTGTGGGTCAGCTGATAGGGATAATGTGTGGGCCATCTCTTAACGATCCTGTGTGGGTCAGCTCCTAGCGGTCTTGTGTGGGTCAGCTCCTAGCGATCTTGTGTGGGTCAGCACCTAGAGATTCTGTGTGGGTCAGCTACTAGCGATTCTGTGTGGGTCACCTCCTAGCGATCCTGTGTGGGTCAACTCTTAGAGATCTTATGTGGGTCAGGTATTAGTGATTCTGTGTAGGTCAGAAGCAGAGCCTCGTAATGGAATAAGAAGATTCAGTATTTACAACTAATAATCTCTACTAACGTACCTAAAGATATAACTGGCGTGAGATAAGTCAGAACCTTTGTGTTTTCCTAATGATTGATATGGATTACTTTAAAACTCAAGTATATGGATGGGAATATACTTATGTGTGTTTATCTTTTGATTTCATACATTTGGGTTTATACATGGTGGATTTTGTGAGGCCTTGAGGGTCTTGGGGTCCCTACTGAGTATCGTTATACTCACCCCTGCACAGGCTAGGCCCGCACCTTGTTTTGTTGGATGCAGATGACGGACAGCACTGAATGAGGACGTGGGTACCAGGACTGGACGGTGCTCAGAGGTAGACCATATGGCATGTCGGCTCATAGAAGAGACTGGTGGACGTGGAGTGCTGAAGTGGTGATCTGTACCTACCCTTCAGGGAGGAATTTTGGTGGACAATCTAGGAGATTCTTTTCACCTATCATTCATCTTGTACTTTCCAATTTTCCTTGTACTTCCAAGTTGGGCTTGTATTCTGGCCCCTTTTTTCTTACTGTGCTCACTCTGTTTACTGTTCAGTTTACTTGAGTTTGTATCTTGTTGTGTTCTTGAAAGTGTGTGATTACTGGTTATAAAGGCAATGCATTCCCAGTTTTATGGATTACACATTTGAATGTTCATCTCCATCCCTTGGACTATGGAAGTCAGGATTGGGGTAGTCATGGCACGGTCCCCCGGGGATGATTCATGACACAAAATTTCATTTATATTAGATCATCCATATAGATAATATGATAAAATTTTTCGTCTGATTTTATGGGCATTCTGATTTGGCTAATAATTTAATCCTCAATTAGAGATCCCTAGATCTCCATGAAAATTCATTAATTATCACTGATAACATTTGAATGAAATGGTCCCCATAATATTTTCTATATACAGTTAAAATTTTTTCTTTATTGGGTAATGAATGCGGGCTCCACATTTGCATGATTTTCTTCAGGCATATTATGCTTTTTCTAGAAATTTATGTATTCATGGATAATAATGTAAATCTCCTCATGTGATTCATACATTGATCCTAAAATAATAAATCTTCTGGAATCCATTATCAATCATATCCAAAAATATCAAATTCAATTAATTATTGATTTTTCCCAAATTAGTCACAAAGTTTCACTTTTAACAAAAAATGAACCTGCAATGATAAATGGTGATCATTTTGTAAAATTCTGTAAAAATGTGTTTTATTCCCTTTAAAATAAAGAAATATTAAAATATAAAAAATGAAGATTGACCAATTCCCATGGATAATCACCATTCCATGTTTTCTCCTTATGAAATTTTTCTTTTCATTTTGTGTTCGATAAAAGTAAAAGTGGAGGGATTACGGGGATAGGAAGATAGGGAATATGATCCATCAGATAGAGAGCTATTATGGTTATATAGATAGATTAAATTCGATCATTGTTTCAAGGGATTATTCAGATAAGAAAATAGATCTATTTGGATATTTTTATGGAAGTATGTTCCTGGTAAGGAAAGACAGACTATTCTTTAAGTATAAAATAATAGATACCATTACCTAGGTTTATTAAATATCTTAATCTAAAGAATAAAAGATATTTATCTTCTATATACAAATTAATTCATTATTACATTTTCTATCTATTGTATTACTTGATTCATTACTAGTAACCATTTCACTACAAATTTAATAGAAACTAAAATCTAATGTTCACCCATTATACTATTTTTTATCAATATTATTTTAATTATGAAATGAAAACTCTGATTAATTAGATCTATAGTAATTCCACTATTTTATACTCCTATTTAACCATATTTATCCAAATTGTGATTATGTGATTTTTTTTAATTGGACTGAGGAAAGTGTTTAAAAATTTTATATAAATATGAATTTTGGATTTTAAGTTTAATTATATAAAAATATGTCCTTAAAACTATTATTATCCCCTATTGATATTATTAGATCAATGTTAATAGAATATTATCATCCCTTTGAAATACATCCTGGTTAATATCCTTCGAATAAGTACTATAGTGTCATGACTATTTTTAATAGTTTACGGGGTATTGTTGAGAAATGACCTGATTATGATATTCTTGTATTGGAAATAATTGATATTATTTCAAATGAATGGAAATTAAACGGAATATTATTTCAAGTGATAGGAAAGATGTGTAGTCTTACATTTGATGAACATATTGGTAGGCTTAAAAAATACAAGGGTATACATGAAAGAGCTGATGAGAAATAGGATAATTAAAAAGGGTAGAGTTGTTTATGATACACCATCTATCATACCTCTAATGTTAAATCTATTGAAGGAAATTTAAAACCATTAAGGAAGAAAAAATTATTTGTTCTTTCTAGTTAATTTATTTCTAATCATTCTAATAATGATAAGAAATTAAAAAAGATGAATAAAATTTTCAACAATAATGATTTTGAATATCACTAGAAGAAGGGTCATGAAAAAATAATTAATAAGAAAGTGTGGTTACATGTACAGAATGCAAGAAAGATGAACACATTAGACCATATTTTCTAATTATGAATAGGAAACATACATAATAAAAGAATTCAGAGATGAATGGTTAAAATCATTATAAATCTAAAGGCATGAGGACTCTTAAATCTATTAAAACATGGAGGTCCAGTGATAATGATTATTTATAAGATACATCTAATAATGAATATTCTAGATAGAGTAACTTATATATTTTTTTCTAATGTACCTCAAGTAATTATTTATTTCATAGAAAAGTTACACAATATATAAAATCTTAACAATGTTTATTTGAATTATAATTAAACATACGATAAGGGTTCTATATATTATGATGAAGAATATTATTCAGTAGAAGATTATAAAATTATTTTTTTGATTAAATTTAATGTTTATCTAATCAATTATATATTTATAATTTTAAAACATTTAAATACATAACAATTCTATGAAAAAAATTCTAATGCAGATTGATGAATGTATGTTTTAAAATATTTCATATCATAACTTTCTAAAGATGTTGATGAGAATAATTCTGGTATGGAAAGTATTTATATTGATATAGAAAAATAATATCCAGTAATGATGTTATAGAAACCAAACTATGTTCTAAAACAAATTATATAGGGGAATATAATTTATTTGTAAAAATAAAATCCAAAAATTCTTATTCAATGATAATTTGGATAAATTTTACCATCTAAAATTAATGATCTACAAAAATGTACAAACAATTCATCCTCATGGTACTTGTTCTACAATGTAGTTTTCTTATAAAAAACATTTTAGTTATAATTTATTTGTCCCTAAAGGTGAACCATTTTCCACCAAGTGTAAAATCGGTGGCGAATGGAGAAATTATTTTTCATTAAATAACATTCAATATGTAGGTTTTCAAAAAGACTTTTTATAAAAAAAATGTGGATTCTTAATGTTTTATTTTCTGACATTCCCGAACTAATGGTTTTTTGGATGTTGAATGTATAATTTGTTTTTAAGAAAATAAATAAGGTACCAACAATATAAATGCATGGTACATGTAGAGTAGTTGTTCTATGTGTACAACTAGTAACCAAGATTGATTCAAAAAAATCATCAAGTTGAATGATGGAAAATACACATTCATAGATAATTTTCGTAAATATATTATTAGTTATTTAACACTGTTCCACTTGGTAAATCAGTAATTTCAAATATTTTGTCTATTAATGGTCATAATCAAAAACTTTTTAGAAAGACATAGAAATGTGATGAAGGATATCATATGAAATTTATAAATGATAAGTGTTCAGTGTATAGTTCAATGGTTGAATACATTATTTATAAGAATCATCATGATAATTTTAATAAACATTACATAGAAGACAATATAATCCAATACATTCCTTGACATAGAGAAATGGAATATTAATCATGGTTATGTGATTGAATGTTAGTAAATTGTACCCTTATAGATATAGCATAATTGGCTAATAAAAGTTTTGTTAACGATCTACTAGAACATAGGATTGATTCATCTAAAGTCGGCGACCCATGTCATTACATAAATCAATATAAGTCAATTTTTAAATAAATTAGTTATGTTGGAACTAAGGATTTTTTACAATTATTACACATGTATTTATTAGGTCTTACACAATCTGAGAGTATTTAGAGGTAATGCTATGTAAATGAATTATTTTATGATTACACCCTATATACTTGGTTTTATTTTATCATAATTAAATATAAATATGTTTTTTTATAATAAATCATTCATATCTAGTGATAATAATTGCAAAACAAATCAATTGATAAATATTAATAGGGTTCATGGTGGAGATTTTTTAAATTCTTATTTTGAAACTTTTTTTTAGTAGTAGAGTTATAGAACATAAATTTTAATCATCTAAAAACTCTCAAGCTAAATGGTTTAGTTATAAGGTGAAATAGAATTCATATAGATATAACTATAACCAAGGTGAGTGAATACAAAGTAGCTAAACATTTTTTGGATAAAGCAGTAAGTTCATCCCTCTATACTATAAATATAGTATGAATTAGAATTTTTTTCAAAATAAACTCCATATGATTTTTGGACATGTATATGACCCAATGATTCATAAATTAATGTTGTTGGTTGGAACTTATTCTTTATGAATATGAAATATGAATTATATAAATTATTACCCAAATCTATGAAAGGAATATTTTTAGGTTCGTTCACTACTTCAAAGAAATGTAGAGTCTTTAGTAAAATATCTTGTACTATTGAGGAAATAGTCCATGTTAAGATTAAAGAAACATAATGTTTCATTTAAAAAAAACTTATCCTACATTCTCATATGTTGTTTATAAAACTGATTTTTACCCATTTTTAGAAAATTCTTCTCATAAGGAAATAACTCAAGAAATTGTTTCGGAAGTTATTTCTTAGGAATATTTTTTACCTTTTGTTAAAGAATATACATTTCAAAAAACAATAACTCAATTTTATATTATTAATGATCCTTGATATAGTATCATTGGTGATTTTTGATCAACCATTTATGAATAGGATTTCCTTAAGGATTGAAATTGAACATCAATATTTCATATCAAATTTGAACCCAATGTTCCTGATGATTCTTTTGGTAATGAGTATTGGATTAAGTATGTGAATGAATAAATCAATAAATTTTATTGGAAAAAATTATATAATTTATATGAAAGACCTAAAAAATAATTTAACTATATTAAATGGGTTTTTTGAAAAACAAATGTTATGAAAATTTAATAATTGGTAAAAATAATTTTATTGTTAATTCTAAGGTTTATAACCAATTGAATGGAAAAGAATATGAACAAGAACATGTATCATTATCTATAATAGAAGTTATTAATTTTCTACTATACCATGAAACATTATTCAATTTCAAAATTTTACAAATGTATGTAAACTGTGATTTTATAAATGAATATGTTCATAAGGTAGTTTATGTTGAACAATCCCCTGGATTTGAAAACATATATTATTGTGTATATGTTTTACATGTTTTTAGTTAAAAAATTATTTTCTCTAATCTTATTCCCATTATATAAAAAATTCCCAAAAAAATCCCTTTTAAAGGGTGAAAAATGAATTAATTATTATTTAATGGAAAATATGTATGTAGTGATTTTTTAAACATCTATAATTGTTTCTTATCTAAAAATATTTTTAGATACTGACATTGGAGGTTGTAAAACGGATAAAAAAATAAAATCTAGAATATTCCAATTCAAAGGATATTCTTTAGATTTTGGGTCTTGTAAGAAACAACACTCAATAGTACTTTCCACTACTTAATCTGAATGTGTGGAAGATAGATGTTATTATGATCAAGTGTTGTGGAAGCCACAGACACTCACTGACTAAACCTTCATTTTTACTAGAACTCATATAATATGTGATAATTCTAGTAACATTTATTTAATTAAGAACCCATCGCATTACTTACGTCCTAAAGACATAGATATAAGACACCATTTATTTGGGGATCACACACATGAAGGATATATTATTTTACAATTCATAATAATGAAAGAACATATTGCTGACATTTTTACAAAACATGTTCCCTTTAATAATTTTGAATACATTAAAAAGAATCTATGAATGATCAATGTAAATAAATCATTCGTGTATAATTATTTTTTAAAAAATTTCTTGCATTAACTTACTCCTTATAATAGGTATGTATATTTATTAGCTATTTTGAAAATGTTTAGTTTTTATAAATTTAGTTTTCCAAAATATTATCCAAATGAATTTTCTAGACTCAAATTTATTTAAAAATATTTTTTATTCAAGAACATAAAATAATTTTGGAGATCATAAAAAATGATAAAAAAAATTCTCTTGTTTTTGGATTCAAAATATTTCATAATCTAATTTTATAAAAATCTATTTTTAATTTCTAAAAACAACTAATTTTTATTCTATAAAAACAATATATATATTTAGCCTTAATTAGAATATATTAATAAATTTTTATATTAAAACTATTTTAACAGTCTCTTTAAACTATCGTATTCTATTAGTTTACAAATACAAAGAATAAAAATTCATCATACTGCTGGAACTTTCCACTCTGAAAGGTATTCTTCTATCTTTTATTTTTTTCTAACTATGTCATTAAAATTGTTTATTTAATTTTTATTCTTTTTTATATTTTAGTTTTATAAAAAAATTGGTTTTGTTTTAAATATTTTAAAAAAAATCAGAATCAACATCAATTTGAATTCTTTTTAAATTCATGCATTCAAAAATATATTAAATCTATCTTCATAGTAATACCAACAATCAGATCTAATTTCTTTCTAATCTCAATTATTGAATGCATTATGTAAGTGAACCATAATTCCAATTTCTAAATAATTTGGACCAACTCATATGTACCACATCTATTTTTGTCTTTTTTCATTTGGGTTGTTGCTTCCTTCATTTTTTCCATTCCTATAGTTCATCATTACATCTAATTCATCAGTATTGCACTCAATTCACTGAAATATGTATCTATCTAGAGAAAATGGTACATATTCATTGAATTATTTTTTATTAGATAATTTTATGAAAAATATGAATCTAATTTCAAAAATATTATAGAATTAAAAGGATGGGAATTAGTGTGTATATAAAAGGCTGATGAGGACTTCAATCAATTTTATCCTAATATAGTTTAATAATTTTATTCTTATATATTCTTTTCCATGGAGGATGGGAATGAATTAAATTCATTCATGATATATGGAAGTGATATAATATTTCTTGTAATATTGATTCTAATATTGTTGGGATATCATTAGAAGGATAAACCTATTGTCTTTCACAAAAACTGTAATATGATGTCAGATTATTTAATAAAAATAATGAAAACATTTCTTTTTTTTATCATTAAAAAAAGTCTTAAGGATTCCACATTTGACCATAGATAACAATGTTATTACTTTTTGGACACATGGTTTTCTCATATAGAGAAAGGGAGATCGTGATACCCTAACTTTTTCTAATATATTCATATTGGACTTTATAGTGATAATGAGAATTTTTTTTGGTGAATTTCATTTTCTTAAAAATAGAGAGTATCAAATCAGGAAAAATCAAGTCAAATATCATCATCTTTCTAGTATTAATATATAATGTATTTGAAAAATACATATAGGGTTTCAATATTAGTATTAAATCAACAATGATGATAGAAGATATATATTTTATTAGTGATGATATGATGTATCAGATGAGCTTATTAATTGATAGAAAATAAAATAAATTAGTTAATAATATTTATTGAGCCACTTCAGAAAAAGATAGAATAAGGAAATCTGGGAAATATAGAAAGAAGAAAATTTGGATTGTTTATACCATTCCAAAAAAGAATAAAAACATATAGAAGAAACTCCCAAATGATGTCTATGATGTAGAGTGGAAACATACAATTGAAAAGAAATCAAGATAACCTAAAAACATAGATGACCCTTTTGAGTAAAAGGATATAAGGAAACTTACTGTAGATGAGTTGAAATAAGAATTGTATAAGAAAATATAGAATATTAGATTATGAGAAATTGTACTTTGTGAGAATTTTTTGAGAGTAGAAAGGGACTCTAAAAATTTTGTTTTTCCTATTTCTCAAATTAACCACGAAAATATTGAAGTATTATTACCTTATCAACCAACATTTGTAGTTTATGAATGTGTTACATGTATTTTTCCTACTGAGAATCCTTTATTTCCAGATAAGGTAAAACAAAATGTAGTTAATGATCAATAAGTACCACCAGTTCAAGAAAAAGAATCAGACTTAGCACCACTAGGAAATTGAAATTTGAAAATAGCCTGATAGGTCAAGAAGGATCTAGATAAAGAAGTTAATGAAGAGGTTTATGGAAATAATTAGGAAGGAAAAGAAGGATATGAATATGAACACACTGAAATTAAAGAATAACATGAAGAAGTGGAATGTGAAGAGAATGAATAGGAAGAGAACATATAGCCATAAGATAAATAAGGAATTCAATCCAATAAAATTTCATCATAAAAATATTCATAAACATCATTATACATTCCCTCCAAGCCCATTAAAGAAGGTAAATATCATTGTTCTTAAGAAAAATCATCAATGTTCGAGGAAGATGAATCATTATCAATGAAAAAAAGAAGATGATCAGAATTCAAAAACTATAGTTGATGAAAAATTTGAAAATGATAATGATGATAAGATCCTTGAATTATAAGATGATAAGAAAGTGTTTTAAAAAGATTATAAATAGGATTAAAATTTAGTATAAAAAATATAAGTGGAAAGGGAAAAAAGTGGGAGTTTGAAAAATATGAATAAAAACTCTTGAGATTAAGAAAGAAGAAATTGATTCATTATAGGCAATAGTAGTGTAAGAAGTGGATTAGATTGTTCATGTTTGGAAGAGTATTGAAGAAAAAATACCATATTTTCCCAGTCTTGATGCTATAGTAGGGTAGATTCTTGATAGCATTATTTGGAAATTTGAGCTAATAAAACTTCTAGCCGAATAAGTGATTCATATTGGCGCCGAATTAAAAACTCTCCAAGATAGATCTCAAATTCCTAAAAGATACTGTAACCAAATGGTGAATTGGTATCATCAAGTTAATGTTGATATGAAGTCGCATAATTTAAATTTTCATGATATAAAAAATCCCATAAATGAATCAGTTGATTCTTTCACTATGTTATCTAAATATTTGGAATATAGGGTGAATTTTGATTAATGATATATAGCATATACAGATAATTATAACGAGGAAGTAAATTCTATAAAAGTAAAGAACTAATATATGATGTTAGATTTCACTATACTCAAATGAAATGAAGATGAAATTAATGTATTGAGTAATAAAAACAAATAATTTTTTGAGATAGTTCAAAATGAAGAAGAAAGGATAGTGAAGTTGTAGGAGGACCAATAAGTCTTCAAGAATATGAGGTATTTTGACTAAAAATATAATTATGAATGATTGAAGAATTTTATTAACTCTTGTTTTATTATGTTTTCAATACATTTTAATCATTTTTTTTTTTGAATGGATTACATCATCATCCAAATATGACATGTCTAAATGTTTTCCAATTTTGATTCGTTGAAATTTATTTCACATATATATTGGGGATGTTGAGTAAGTTAATTTTAGTGTTTCATATATTTGTTTCTATAAAATATTTAGTAATCATTGAATCCTTATTCATTCCTTTTTGAAATTAATAAATGGGTATAGTTTTATATAATGGGATAGATTTTATTAAATTGAGGATATTTTTTATTAAGATAATATTTTGATATAAGAGGATAATATTTATTTAAGCGGGATAATATGATCCAAGGACCAGTCAAGGATTAATGTTTAACTCTGAATATATTGTACTTAAAAGGACAAAGACTATATGTATTTTTTTAAAAAAAAATTATATTTGGGGGTTGTGATTTCCAAAAGGGGTATATGTTTTTGATAGAAATTCTATTTCTCACTTTTCCATTCCTTTTGTTTGGGAAATCAAAAAAAACCTTCTTAAATCATAATTTCAGAATTTTTATGACAAAATTGTTTTAGAATGTTATCTAGAAGACCTAATATTTAACCATAATTTGAATATGTTCATAAGTATTATGTGTATTATAATTATATTCTACATTAAGATTATTATAATGATATTATGTCTGATAAACATTGGACTCACTCTTATCATATCAGATGTAACATATTATGTCATGTATTTCATAGTAACAAAGTCTTAATAATCGGACTGACACCTAAACAGATAGAATCAGACTAACATTCATAAATATTTTGTAATAAAAATCATAAGGATGTATATCAGACTTTCTTATGTTTATAATCATATTCTGAATAATTATATATAATGTATGTAATAATTTTAATATTGTGATTACGTAAAAAAATTCAACATTATAAATTCAATAATTCCATATCATTATGATGTGTCAAGTTACATGTCTGTAAGATGTTGTGACGAACATGAAAAAATATGACCTCTAAGAGAGAAATATAGCCATTGGAAATATAAAAATAATACCATGTCATTATAATATTTTAGGATTGATTCTTTCATACTGATTACTTATCATTTTTAATTTTTTGAGTGATGTACAGATTCCATAGCATGAAAATATTTTCCTAAATTTTTATAATTTATTTGATTTATTTTGTTCAAAGGAATCATTATCAAGTTGTCACATTTTGAAAATTTTTATTTCATTCTATTTCTGATAATTGTAATGATCAATGTATTATAGGGATAGGTTGACATAGTAAATATTACCATCATATTGATGGATTATATGGATGAGAAGAGAAATCCATTCTGATCGTAGTATTAAAGGATTTCATTGTTAAGAAATGATTGAATTTTTTTGTAAGTATCAAATAGTGGATACATTTAGTCAGGTATATTGGCTACTATAATATAAAGGATAAAAGATATTTATCTTTTAAATATACTGCAATTAATTATTACTTTGGTCTATTGTATTACATGTTTCTTTACAATTAACTATTTTGCTGAATGTTTAATTGAAAGTAACACATCATATTATCTTTCAACAATATTTTATCCCAAAACATGTGTTAAAGAGATAGTGGTGGACATCCACACCATTGATCTAGACTATATTTTATAGATGATGGTTGTTCCCATGTCCAAGGTAGCCATAATCTTCTCTTGAGAATGAGATAATCGCATCCCATTCAGCTTGCTCGACCTCCATAGAATGAAAGTCATCTGGAGCCACTACCACTATGTAAAATCAATGGGGGTTTTCAAAGAATTTTTGAGGGTTCACTCATATTTTCTGATAGATGGAGAGCCTCTAGGATCAATAGATTTATTAATAATAAAGGAAAGGGTTTTAACCACATCATATTTCCTCACTGGATGCACATTTCTGCCAGTGAGAGATTTCTCTTCTGAAGGATGTATGATTGGTGCTGCTGGTCAAAATGGTTGTGTATGGATCATGTAGAGAATTTCCTACTTATCCCAAGTTATACCATGAATAATTAATGAAAACTTACTAGAGGATGACTAAGTTTGATCCATAGATGGATGTGGTGTATCATTATGTGTTCGCAGCAGCAACATCTAGTTGAGTAGTACAAATGGAGTTAGCAGCAAATAAAATGAGGTAGGATGAGAGGATTGTGCATTTTGAGAACTAAGATGGGTCTGCTATGTTGTCTCATTAGTTTTTATGGAATGTCTATATACGCAAGCATGATCATCTCGATGGTTCACATGTTCATAGCCTCATCTATTATGGTGTTGATTGGTATCATTACGATAAAATACCAGATTTTCTTCATTATTGGTCACCACATAAGGATATAACAGATCAAAGGTATTTACTAAGTCATACTTCTGATTATCTTATGGAAAACCCTCCAATTCTAGATAAATTCGCGGTGTGACTCTCAATTCTGAGGGTTGGATGTTTCCGAGAGTGAAAGATAGTTTTGGCACTGAGGGGGGAACGTATTTCCTTAATGACATTGATGAATAAACTTATGATAAATGGAAGTCTGATATAAAGATATAGAAGTTGTAGCGGGAGGAGGAGTGGTGTATTAATACGTATCGGGCCGATTTAAATGGGCACAAGTGATACCTTGAGCACAAGCGACTACTCTGTAGGATAACTAATAATCATACTTATGAGACCCACGACTAGAAACCTACTTTTATTCACCTTCATTGTCTCTATTTGGATTCATATAAAAAAATGCTTCATGTGCCATGGTAAGGACCAATCAGACTACACCTTTATCAATATGGTCATAGAACCAGTCCTTTAATATATAAGACTTATTGATGTTGTGTCCAAGGAACTGGTGATAGGGGATATAGTTAATGATATCAATGAGATCAACCTCCTTAAGTCTCTAATATTCTGTAATCTTCAGGATTCCTCGACCCATGGTGTTATGGAAATAGCTAGGATCATAATACTAATTAAATTAGTTGATCTCATTTCTTCTATATGTGAAAAAAATATTAGAGCTTGTCCATAACAAGGGGTTATAGCTTAATTATCTCACCTAGGAAGTGGTGTTTGACGAGGTGGTGTTGGTCAATTATATGTTGTTTGATGCTGAGTCTGAGGCTGGGACAGAGGCTCTTTTCCTTGGCAAGGCTATGTGTGAAGCCCTCCTCATAAAATATTCTAGAATCCTATGAGATTCCACTTATGAAAAAATATAGTATTTTCAGCCTTGGTTGATATTTTTGAAATAGTTGTTGGAGGAAATGGGAAAGCCTACTTATCTTGATTCAAGACCACCTCCAGGCATTCATCCTTTTCAATGAAATCCCAAAATCCACTTGCGGAATTCTATGCGATGTGGGAGGGAATTAATTTTGTTTTTAAATTCCCCCTCACACATTTTTAGAAGCTGATCTCGAGTCATTGGGATATCAAGTGAGTACATGGGTCCCATACACAAATCAATAAAGTCAATTATTTTCTCATCTGGCCATTGCTATCACATGAAGAGGTCAGCAGTACAGGTCTTCTATGTGGTGAAGATGATCTGATATAGGAACTATATGTGAAGATCATTTCAAATATTTATGGACCTAATTGGTAATAGGATCAACTAGATAAACACATGTACATCTATTATCTGTATTAAAAACCCAATATTTTCATATTCCTACTCTGCTGAAGTCCCCTTCATGGATCCACACCTGAAATACAGTGGGCCGAATTCTAGAGGTGGCCACTTGTCCCATTAAATGTATAAATTATAGGTATATAAAATATTTGGGGTTCTAACTTATCATCCAACTATGCCAGATATGTCTTTCCATTTTGTGGGATCACCACCTGTCGTTTCTCAAGGGATTTGAGGCAAGCAATCAGAGCAGCCATCAGATCCCCTGGATGGTCATTCCTATTTGATTTAAGGTTTCTAACATCCAATGCCTTAGTGAACTCTTCATCAAGATTGGTAGGTCCAACATCTAATAGAGTTGTTGGTGGGACCATTAGAGAAACATACTGAAGACCTTCAAGATGAATGATCTGATATGGGTCCGTATTGTGATTATCACACAGCTTAGGTGGGTTTTTCGACGCATACATTGGAAGATTTGCCCTATACCCTTTCTCGATGAATGAGATTGTCGAGATTAATGGGGGTTCCTTGATGAGGAGGTCATGTTCCTATGCCTACTTCTTTGTGGAGGAGGGACAAGTCCGTACCAAAGATCACCGTAGTCTAGAAACATGCAAACAAGATGATAGGTTAGGAGCTCATCGATTACCCTTTTCAGTTCAACAAACTGGTTGCACATGTTTTTCATGGTAGGATTGAACATGGACATCTACACTGAACCAAATGGGTCATAAGTCTTAGAGGTCCTAAATGGTCCTTTACTCTTATTGGGGGATTGACCTAAGGGAAATGACTCTAAGGGTTCTGTAAGGACAAGCATATGTCTCTTCTAGTTGGTGAAAATGCCTGGGGGATCTAGTAAATGTTGTGCTACCCCAATTGGCAATTCATCCTCTTCATACCATACTTCAGTGTCTCTCACATTATGTGTTACGATCTTGACAATAATTAACATGATTGGGACCATAGTCACATCCACGATGTCAACAGTCTAGTCCAGAAATCACAAGATGAAAATGAAGTAGATAGATACATATTTCCCCCAACTACAGATATTTATATGGAGAGATTCATATATGTTGATTCTATGGAGCATAAGAAATATTCTAACACATCTTTGATATAGATCATGGTCACAGCTGTGCGATGTTGGGTGTTGAGTCATAGAAAACACTTTTAGGTAAACCATTCGGCACTGCTATCTGATGTCATCAATGTTTTCCTGACTCATTAGATAATCCAAATGGAAATTCTAGATGTATAAATGTGTCTTACATATTGTCTGAAGGAAGAACCAAACTTTTTACTAGGTGAATGTTTCCAGAATATCGAATTCTGATGTCCCCACCATCCAAATTATTTTAGATAACATGTCTTCTACATGAATGTCCCAGAAACATATTTGTATCGAATCATGTCCTGGAACTTGGTTGCCTGATTCATCGACTAGGGGATTCTAAGGAACTAGTAACTGAACTAATTTAGAATACTATGGTATAATACTGGGAAATAGAGAGAACACTTCAAGAGATGAAAACCCGCTGCAAATTATTTCATCTCTTTGGGATGGTATCGATCACATCATCGTGTTCTTATAAGATGGGGTGTTGACTACCACTTCATGTTAGAGGGTGGAGGTTGTTGGTGGTGAGTCTAGCTGGATCCCAATATCTACGATACCCTAGAATAACTCTCAATGATCTTGTGTTGAAGTAGAGAATGAGTCTAGAAATTGTAAATAGGACTGAATGACAAGACCCTATAAGTGATCCAAATCTGAATCCACTTATATGTACATGCAGAGGGTTTTTGGGATCTAGTACATAGAACTATCTAGGAAGAAAAAACTCACATATAGGGTTTCTTCTCTAAACACTGATATAGATTATAGGGGTGAAGAACCCATCCTTGAGTCACAATCTACTTCATAATCTGAATATAAAACAGGATTTATCCTGATATGTCACTTTATAGTGATCTAAAATAGGTAGTGGTAACATTTTATTATTCCCCGGGATGTTTCTTCTAGTATGTTTATAACTTTTACATTGTAGGACCTTTATATGATTTGGTGTTGGAGTGTGGAGTTCCTCCACTTTTTTTATATAAGTTCCTATGATCACCTGGGAATACGTTGAATAGAATTCCAAGGGGAAATCCATGTTGATTAACTAATGTGTGGGGTGGAACTTTTTGGTAGGGAATGTTGGAGTGGGGAGGACCTCCACTAGAGATAGTGAGAACATGGGAATAAAATATATTCCTACATATTAAGGCATGAAGGACCTCCCTATTGGTTGGAAGTGATATCATGAGGAGAGACTTCATACTGATCAAAATGTAAATGGGGGGACCTCTATATTGACCATTGATGAAGCGGGGATGTCCTCAACTTGGATGGTTTCTATAATGGGGAGGAAGTATACTGAATCTAATGAGACATGGGAAGGACCTCTATGCTGATGAGTGATAGAGTGTGATAGAAATTTTCCCTGATTATCACTGTTATGGGGAGTACCACTTCTTAAGATAGGAATTAAGGGAGGAGGGCCTTTAGTTTGATGACATGAGATACAAGTAGGTCCTATATATCTAGGATCATAGGGATGATGACCTCTAGGATTGGTGTTAATAGGATGGGGAGGACATACACATGGACCGATGTTGGGGACATGAGGAGGACCTCTTTGCTGATTATGAGAGTGGGGAGGACCTCCACTTTTTCTGGTGACGGTACAAGGTGAACCAACATACCGGATCTCATCTTCCACAGTCGTTCCATTTTATCTTCTGATCATACAGGTGATAGAATGATTCAAGAAATCCTCTCTATGGGATGTATGTGGTCTCGATCTCAATCAATAATTGAAATTATCCTACTATATAATAGCAGGGAACCGATAGTATGTATCTTTGGTTGAATTTTCCATTGAATCCATATAAGATGATGTCGCTTAGTGGGAGTCCTCTTGCAATTACACCCAACATTGGCACCAAGTCACCTGGACCAGGGCCTGCTAAGTAAGACCATTGGCTACTTTTTATTTAGCATGAGGGGTAGTAGTTGGTGGCTCTGATGAGGCCTAGTGAGAGTTCTTATAGGGTCGTAGTCTTCACCGGGATGTCTCATGCATAACATTGATCTTTGATATAGGAGAGTCATTCATAGGAATATATTTAGGAGAGGCTCCAAAATCCAATACTTCTTGGAGTAGGGAGTAGTGGCTCCCTACACGGTCCTTGCGGGTGGTGGTGATGAAGAGGCACAAAAGACTCCAGGTCTTGGTGGGCCACATAATTCATGGGAATAACCCACTCCTATTCAATTAATTAGAAAATAATGTCCATCTCCCTCCTCCAAAAAACTACAGGGGGTGAGACAGGGTGTGGGTGCCTAGTATCCATGGTCATGGATGATTTCATGGTGGAGGTGGATCCATGCACGAATCCCACATTTTCATTCCTCTTTACCCTATGTCTGCAAGTGAGGAGGTCATTGGTTTCTTATAGAATTAATCCTAAAAAGTAATTATATATAACAGTAAGTATGATATTAGGGAATTAATGTCCAATTTTTGTAAACCATTCAGCTGTCCAAGGTTGCAAAGATATAGAGAGAGAGACACCCTAACAGTTCTATGGTTTTGAATTCCAAATGATTAACTGCCCTGAAATCTAGTGATTTTCATGAAAAACCTGCTATATGTTTTATGCGACCTGTCACTGGATAGCTGGATCTGGTTACACACAAACATTTGGATGACACAAAAACTAATAATCCCTATAGTTGGAGGATAACCATCTGACATCAGGTTCACCATTTTTGTTTATGATTCTTTCGTTGGGGAACAACCCCAGCAGTGTATTGACATTCACTAATGGTGAGTTTTACCCTGCATTCTCGATTTACAGTGGTGGGTGGAATTCATTACTTATTTAGATATCTCTACTTCTTGAGTTTAAAAAGATGATGTGATATCAGTATCTTCTATAATGTATTCCTCGTCGTTTGTTGTCACCTATTCCATGTCTCCCTCATATATTTAGACATTTTTCGTGAAACTCTTTAACAGTGCCATCTCGTTGTGAATACTAGTTAATTATGTTATTTATGTTAGGATATTCCAAATGGTCATGTCCAGGAAGCAAACTTTTTTCATGAGATTTGTCATATGGGGAATCGGTGGCATGTTCAAACACTGAAACACTAGAGAACACATATTCCTATTCATCATAGGTCTTCTAAAATGGTGTATTAACCTGAGGACCCCCACATCTATTTCATGATATCGTCATCCAGATTCATGTATCTGAGGTATTCTTAATCATCCCATGTTTGTTAGAAGGAATTATGTGAGTATAACTTATAGATTACATTGTATAAAGTTTATCAAAATGTCCCATGGAGAGGTATCAAATAGTTGAACCTCTAGGAGGGAGCACCAGAACTTTTAACTAGATATATAGAGAAGAAATCCAATTAAAGATGAACCCATGAATGGTTTGTCCCATAAAGGGAATGTTTCACAATGTACAGAATGATTCGGAGATCACTGGGGGAGGATTGGATAAGAACCCAATGAGGGAGATACCAAGGTTTACCATTGGCTGGTATTGAACCACGTGGAGGATTCCTACATACCCTATGTAAAATATTTGGGTTAAAATCAACATAGATTAAAGGGGAATGGTGTGGGTCTTACACATGTATAGTAGCACATCACAAGAGGATCACTCTAGGATAAAATATTATGAACTGTGTGGGGAATACACATGGTTAGATGCTTGGGGGATGTAAGGAGTAGTGGTGGTATGTTTGGGTCTTACACCCTAAGGTGGACCATGTGGAAGATATACCCCCACTATGACAAGAGTGAAGTGATAGATCTATTGGAAAGTGATTATGCACTAAGGTAGACCAAATGAGTGGCACGTTCACATTGGGATGTCATTTCCCAGGTAAGAATTAGGATAGATGATAGAGGGTTGGGTGAAGTGGATGGAATGAATGAGATGGAACCGATGTGAAGATGACGATGTTTGGTTTAAACCTCAAGGTGGTTTCTTACATATCCCAATTGGTTGGGAATAAAAGTCCACATAGTTCTAATGGGAGAATTGAGGATTATGTGTTGTTAGTCTCCCATTCAACATGGGACATGTTGTTGGGGGTTACATGTGGTTAGCCACCCACATGGAACTAAAATAGATTTGACCACTAGGTGGGCCATGATCTTCCCAAGATAGAGTGGCTTGAGGGTAGGACCAATGATTGAATGGATGATGGTGGATGATAAGATCCAAGAGGTTTACTCCAATGAGGAGGTGTAACACCCCGAAATTTTATGAAAAATATTCTTTTTAATTTCATTAATGTCCTGTGTTGTACGCTACACCAAAAGGAGCTTTCTCAAAATGCATCCTTGACTTGCCTTGTATTACACACAATCGCGACCATCCTCGATAGCGTGTGTTGTACGCAATACCGGGTTTTACTAAACAATGATATATTATTATAATATTGTTATGAACATGCCGTTATGAATAGTGTAAACTAAATTTTGAATTTTATAACATTATTATTCATATTACACATTTCTAGAACATGATATAAGAACAAAATAAAATTTTCAGGTAAAATAAGTATTTTTCAAAAAATACAGTTTTGCCACCTTTTGATGGCGAACACACTTTAAATCTATTTTTTGACATGTTTATATGTTCAATTTGACAAAATAAAATTCTTCTTTTGAATCAGGATATAAAAATTTACATTAGATAAAGTTTTGATATTTTTTTGATAACTTTCATATTTTAATGAATAGTAAAAACACGCTATATTTTAATTAAAAACAACTTTTTTCATCGTAATATCTTATGTGGTTAAATTATAATATTTAATAGTTTTAAAGTATAAATAGAATATATGTTTACCATATAATTTAATATATGTCATTATCATTGATTTTACCTTGAATTCGTAGGTTAAATCAATTCAATCTTTTGCAATGTTTTAAAGAAAAACCCGTTTTCCTTCGACAACGGGATTAATTTTAATTTAATTTCTGAAACTTTTGTGTATTGAATTTGGAAAAATGGATTCCATATTTGGAATCAGTGGGTCCAAATTATGTTAATAAGCTACTTTTTATTTTTGGGAATTATGAATAGTAACTACGGTAAATTTTATTTACCATAGTTAAAGGTAAATCGGGTAATTAAGGGTAAATATAATATTTTAAAATTACCCTAAAAATTTTCAAAATCCTATTGGATGACTAAAAGTTGACCCATATCACCTAAGGGTCGGATTATATTCATTTAATTAAATTTTTTCAATGAAAATAATTTAATTATTATTAAAACCAAAGAATGTGACAACATGTCACTTTCTTAAATTATATAAGTATAATAATTTTAATCTAGTGATAAACTTCATGAAACATAGAACATGAATAGTATCCAGAAATCTAATACAATTATCTACATCAAAGGAATTTATTTATAACTTTTATGGATTACATAATTATCATTTATTATGACACAAAGATGATGCAGTGATTGTCTTATTAATGAAATGTTGAAATAATTGATGTTATAAATGCCCAAATAAATGTAATTTGAGACTTTTTTTGAATTACACTAATTTTATAGGTTAATATGACATGTTAGTATTGATTTAATTAACTATTTTTGAACTTATCATTCTGTTATGATTTTCACAAAAATCAATTACTAAATAGTGTCAAAATTGACATAAAATAGTTTTTAAAACAAATATTATATTATTAATTGTTATGTTATTCCTAAAAATATAAGGTTAGGCCAAATGACTTAGATAAGGTTATATATATTAATAATAAACAATTTGGGGTTCTTTTGGCTTCTAATAGTACGTTTATTAACCTTATAGTGTTAGAACACAAGAAGACACGGTAAAAGTTAAATTATTTAACTTAGAGTTAAATCTAATTGATAAGGTTAACATAATAACCTAAACTTGTCTAAATCCTATTGGTTGATAGTATTTCGACCAATACCCACTTTATATTCGAAATAAGACCCTTTGGAACCATTATAAACCGATTTTTACTTTAATATAAAATAATATTTTGAGATATTCCTAAGGTGCCCCTCTCCTCCCTTATAAAAGGGCACCTCCTCCCTCTCTTCCTCACACAACTTTGAGCCTTCAAGCTCGGCCAACCTCTGCCAAAATATCTTCTCCACTTCCCTAGTATCATCCTATATGTCCTGGTCTTCTTCAAAGATCATCCTTAGTTCTTTAAGTGGAGGCTAAGAAAAGGCGCGTCAAAAAGAGGTAATATCCATTACCGATCTTTTTCAATTTATTTCTTCTTCAAGTTCTTCTTCTTTAGTTGTTTCAGGATAAAGTAATAACATCAGTATTTATTATATACTTATATGTTATTATAAATATTAAAAAACTCTAATTAACCTTCTATCCATCCTACGGAAAAAGGAGATCACTGCGCGTGCGTACGTACGAAATACCGTCTCCACGCCGTGGTGTAATCTATTTTTCGCCACCACCTTAATTGGATGGGTATAAAGGTGTAATGAGTAACTATATATGATTATTATAAAGTGATATTGATACTGAAATAGTATACATACACTTCAACACAATTCCACGACCATGGGAACGATATCATCGATCGTGCGTACGTACGGACTACCGTCTCCACGACGCGATGAGATTCATTCTCAATGATTAACCATTCATGAATGATTATAAAGTATATATAATAAGTAATAATGAAATATATGACCTAATAATGATACTGGAATTATTTATATTTATATGTATTCCATCTAATTAATTCCATTCAATTCAATAAGGAAACGAAAACAGCGTTCATGCGTACGTACGGACTACCGTCTCCATGAACGGTGTATTTCTTTCCATTTACTGATTTATTATATATGTATATTATTAATATATATATAAAAATCATGTTTTATATTCTGTAATTAAGTAATCATGATCTAAGTAATCATATGAATAATTACAAGTTAAAAACACGAACGACAAATGAGAGGATTTTACCCAAAACACTACTTTAACATGAATTTACAAAAGAACGGGTAATATAAAGTCATAAGTGGACCATATATGATATAATAACAATGAATATGATTCTGTAATAAGTCAATAACATGATTTAAATCATTATACAGGAGGTTCGGACACTTACAAAGCAAGTCGGGCCTAAGGTAAGGGAAATATCACAATCTCATTTTTATCCGAGATTGTTTATACTTTGGTATTTACTGGGGTATATTTTATCATCCACATCCATGTTTCCTTAATATATAATATTATTTCCATCCACCTACAATTTTTTAAATCCATTTTTACCCTTTGGTGAGTTTATAGTAAAAGATATGAAAGGAATCTTTTGTCGTTTTTCGTACGAGGTACTTTTTGACTTTTTCGACAAAAGTACGAGAAGAATGTTTTTTTAACTTATACGACATGAATGGATTTTTAAAACATTATTTCCAAGAAGCATCCTTTACAAGTTTTCAAGTTTATTTTTAATCAACTTCCTTTAGTTTAAAGTTGTATGACATGTTAAGAAAAGAAAAAATGTTTTTGAAGAAGAAAGGATATTTTCCTCAAGAATGGAGTTCAAGTGTTTTATCATAATTATTCTCCATATAATATAATATAGGGTTCTGTTTTTATCCCTATTATTACATTGATTTGATTATTTTGTGAGGGAATTATTTTTAAGAAGTCATTTACCTTATATGATTTGTTTTATGATGTCATGATGTTTCAAGAATCCCATTTTTGTTACATGTGTTTTGCGATGATGTTTGATTTATGATTATGTGGCACACATAAGAAAAGATTCATTATAAGATGGGTGGGACCTATATCTCCCTCCAATTCATTGGTAAAAGATTTTATATCTCATGAGATAGACATGGCTGAAATGGTAGGTTATACCGGTTCAGTGAAACAGGACTGAAATGAGGGTTACTCGATTATGAAAGGGACTTTGTCCCCTAAGATAGTCTTGGAAATGAGTCTTGACTAACAAGAAATGATTCTCTATGATTATGTGTGTATGCCACAAAGTTTCATGTTTTATGTTATGCTTATTGGGATTTCATTTCACTACTAAGATTTATCCCATGTTATGAAATTATGCTCTCTTTTGCAGGTTAAGATTTCCAAAAGTTATGTTCTTATGAATATGATGTGATTGATTTTTCTTTTGTTTACCCTTACTGAGCATTTGAGCTCACCCTTTTATGTTTTATTTTCCCCAGGATATAAAGAAAGGTTTTAGGTAAAAAAGGGAAGATCTTTATAAGAGATATTGAAGATCTTTCACCACGATTAGAAGATTACGTTCCGAGTTTCCAAAGACACTAAACTATTACGATCCTTGTGTGTGTGTTTTTGTTATGTACTAAGTATTCCAAAAAAGTAATGTAATGTCAATGTACGTCAGGCTTTGAGTCTCTACAGTTGGTATCAGATCAAAGGTTTAGTTAACCTTTGGAAACTAGGATGCAAAAACGTTAGTGAGATCCCTAGAGATATTTCTAAGGTATGTCTAGGGATGTCCCTAAGGTTAAGTATACGTATAGGTTATAGTACTAGAATTACGCTAACGATCATAGAATTAAACCTAAGATGTTAGATATTGAAGGTACTCCCCCTTTATTATGTTGTTTTCCCTAGCATGATTTTTGCCTCTCACACTATTCTTTTTGGGTTTTAGACGATGGCTGGAACCCGAAGGAACCATGTTGATCAATGCAATGGACAATGCAATGATTGTATTCCTGAACAGACAAATGTTATGGGAGATGGAGTGCAAAATCTTATTGCTATCCTTACACAAGCTATGAATCATTCTGGACTTCCAAATGAGCAGAGAAAGGAACAGTATTCTATTGAGTCCTTCATGAGGCAACGTCTACCTTCTTTCAGTGGGACTTCTGATCCACTTGTTGCTGAACAATGGATCAGTACCACTGAAAAGATATTTTCAGTTCATCAATGTTCTGAATATGATAAAGTCATCTTAGCAGTATATCTTTTGGAAGGTGAAGCTGATCAATGGTGGAATCTTATCAAGAATACGAGGCCAAGAGAAGAAATTGAGTCCATGGAATGGGACGAGTTCAAGAACTTGTTTTTCTGTAAGTACTTCCCTCGTATTCATCGAAAAAAGATGGAGAAGGAGTTTCATGAACTAAAGCAAAAGGATGATGAATCTGTTGGTATATACGAAGCGAATTTTACAAGACTTGCAAGGTATGCATCTGGCATTATCATCCAACCTGAAAGTAATGTTCATCGATATTTCAGTGGCTTAAAACCAAGTCTTTGAAGGGAATTAGCTATAATAGACTTCAGTAGCTATGAAGAAATTGTGCGTTGTGCTATCAAGGTAGAAATGGAAGTTGGTGTTACATATCTATCTCATGGTTTTGACAAGAAATGAAAGATGGAGTTCAAGGAGAAATCTCAGAATAATGGTGAAAAGAAGATGAATGTTTCATTATGCACAAAGTGTGGAAAGAAGCATGGTAGAGATTGTCTTAAAGGGACTAGGAAATGTTTTAAGTGTGGAAAAGAAGGTCATCGAGTAGCTGAGTGTCGAAGTAATGGAAAATGGGTTTCTAATTATGTGAATAAAGCAAACACTGCAGAGAACGCACCACCAACACTTCAATGCATCAAGTGCAAGGAAATGGGGTATTATGCTAATAAATGCCCTAATCCAAGGGTTAGTGATGATCAACATGAGCAACCACTAAAGTCAAAGGACAAAGGGAAGTCATATGCGATCACTATTGGCAATGTTGAATATGAAAACGATGTGGTGGAATGATTAAGTGTTTATGTAATGGGATTCCAAAATAATATTGTATCATGGAGTATTGGAATATTTATGTATTGGTCTAATGTGTTATTCAACGTAATTGAGATATTTTTGGAAATAAGATGATATGCACATAATGAAGGGAAAACGAGAAAACGAAATGTTTAACAGTATTCATGAGCTCATAATTGATATAAGGACTAAGTGATGTCATGGTTTGAGTGTATAGAATTTTGAGGATTTTGGTATGTGGAAAGTGTTAACTTTTAACTGCATTCATGTTTTCACTAAGGTATTCAAGAGAATACACGATTAAGGACTTTGAATGTTTGGAATGTGACCAACAAAACATATCTTATGATATATGGGGATCGACGATGGTGTTAAATCTCTAGTAATCGTTTTCACTATGTTATGAGAGTGGACTGCAGTATTATGGATAAGCCTAAAGATTGGAATGGATTATGTTGGACATAAGTTAGTATTGTTTAAGGATAAAAGTTTTTTCGATATTATTGACGGGATGTTATAGTAATATAGCTTTAGAAAAATGACAACCTGCAGGACGGGCGACAGCCCATCACATCGGACAAGGCTGTGGGAGTCGAACCCACAACCGAAGTGCGACTGGCCTTTATCGCCTACCACTGGCCTACAGGAAGTCCCTGTTTAGTAGAAACTAGTTTTATCATATTAAGTGGTATGATATATGAAGTATAAGTTCATTTTTGGAACCATATACGATTAATCTCACAATAATATGGACTTATAACTTTTGCTAACCTTTTGTTTGAAATAGATGGAATGACCCATCATTCTATCACATGATCTGCTAACATATCACGAATGACAAATTCAACTTCATTTATTTAATAGATGAAGTGGAAATTGTTCAAAGAACGACAAACGGTGAGACTATACCAAAATCACAAAAGTATTTCTTCTAATTCCAATTCCATCAACTTTAGGGAAATGATCTTGAAAACCAAAAATGTTGTCCTAGTTACCTTATATCCGATTAATCAGATGGTACCTTAGATCATCACAAATCAATATCTTTGTGATTGTTGGATTTTTCATAGCCATGTTCTCTACCACTCTCCATCAGAACATGATGGTTAGATTTCTCTTCTATATCCATATTTTCACCTATGTGGAAACCTAGTGATTAGTTTATTTGGGTAACCGTTACATTTCATACTTTTATTTTTAAATATTGGTTTTGGTATTCCTTTTTACGATGTGGGTTTCGATTAAAGAAACTTTGGAATAGTAAACCATTTATAACCCCAACGAATTTCGAGGGCGAAATTCATTTTAAGGGGGGTAGAATGTAACACCCCGAGATTTTATGAAAAATATTCTTTTTAATTTCATTAATGTCCTGTGTTGTACGCTACACCAAAACGAGCTTGCTCAACATGCATCCTTGACTTGCCTTGTATTACACACAATCGCGACCTTCCTCGATAGCGTGTGTTGTACGCAATACAGGGTTTTACTAAAAAATGATATATTATTATAATATTGTTATGAACATGCCGTTATGAATAGTGTTAACTAAATTTTGAATTTTATAACATTATTATTCATCTTACACATTTCTAGAACATGTTATAAGAACAAAATAAATTTTTCGGGTAAAATAAGTATTTTTAAAAAAATACAGTTTTGCCGCCTTTTGATGGCGCACCCACATTAAATCTAGTTTTTGACTTGTTTATACGTTCAATTTGACAAAATAAAATTCTTCTTTTGAATCAGGATATAAAAATTTACATTAGATAAAGTTTTGATATTTTTTCGATAACTTTCATATTTTAATGAATAGTAAAAACACGCTATATTTTAATTAAAAACAACTTTTTTCATCGTAATATCTTATGTGGTTAAATTATAATATTTAATGGTTTTAAAGTATAAATAGAATATATGTTTACCATATAATTTAATGTATGTCATTATCATTGATTTTACCTTGAATTCGTAGGTTAAATCAATTCAATCTTTTGCAATGTTTTAAAGAAAAACCCGTTTTCTTTCGACAACGGGATTAATTTTAATTTAATTTATGAAACTTTTGTGTATTGGATTTGGAAAAATGGATTCCATATTTGGAATCAGTGGGTCCAAATTATGTTAATAAGCTACTTTTTATTTTTGGGAATTATGAATAGTAACTACGGTAAATTTTATTTACCATAGTTAAAGGTAAATAGGGTAATTAAGGGTAAATATAATATTTTAAAATTTCCCTAAAAAATTTAAAAATCCTATTGGATGACTAAAAGTTGACCCATATCACCTAAGGGTCGGATTATATTAATTTAATTAAATTTTTTCAATGAAAATAATTTAATTATTATTAAAACCAAAGAATGTGACAACATGTCACTTTCTTAAATTACATAAGTATAATAATTTTAATCTAGTGATAAACTTCATGAAACTTCGAACATGAAGAGTCTCCTGAAATATAATACAATTATCTACATCAAAGGAATTTATTTAGAATTTTTAGGGATTACATAATTATCATTTATTATGACACAAAGATGATGCAGTAATTGTCTTATTAATGAAATATTGAAATAATTGATGTTATAAATGCCCAAATAAATGTAATTTGAGACTTTTTATGAATTAAACTAATTTTATAGGTTAATATTACATGTTATTATTGATTTAATTAACTTTTTTTGAACTTATCATTCTTCTATAATTTTCACAAAAATCAATTACTAAATAGTGTCAAAATTGACATAAAATAGTTTTTAAAACAAATATTATATTATTAATTGTTATGTTACTCTTAAAAATCTAAGGTTCGGCCAAATGACTTAGATAAGGTTATATATTTTAATAATAAACAATTTGGGGTTCGTTTGGCTTCTTATAGTATGTTAATTAACCTTATAGTGTAAGAACACAAGAAGACACGGTAAAAGTTAAATTATTTAACTTAGAGTTAAATCTAATTGATAAGGTTGAAATAATAACCTAAACTTGTCTAAATCCTATTGGTTGATATAATTTCGACCCATCCCCACTTTAGCTTCGAATTAATACCCTTTGGAACCATTATAAACCGATTTTGACTTTAATATAAAATAATATTTTGAGATATTCCTAAGGTGCCCCTCTCCTCCCTTATAAAAGGGCACCTCCTCCCTCTCTTCCTCACACAACTTTTATCCTTCAAGCTCGTCCAAACCCTGCCAAAATCTCTTCTCCAATTCCCTAGTATCATCTTAGAGGTCCTGGTCTTCTTCAAAGATCATCCTTAGTTCTTTAAGTGGAGGATAAGAAAAGGCGCATCAAAAAGAGGTAATATCCATTACCGATCTTTTTCAATTTCTTTCTTCTTCAACTTCTTCTTCTTTAGTTGTTTCATGATAAAGTAATAAAATAAGTATTTCTTATATAATGATATGTTATTATAAATATGAAACAACTCTAATTATCCTTCTATCCATCCTACGGAAAAAGGAAATCACCGCGCGTGCGTACGTACGGAATACCGTCTCCACGCCGTGGTGTAATCTATTTTCCGCCACCACCTTAATTGGATGGGTATAAAGGTGTAATGAGAAACTATATATGATTATTATAAAGTGATATTGATACTTAAATAGTATACATACACTTCAACACAATTCCAAGACCATGGGAACGATATCATCGATTGTGCGTACGTACGGACTACCGTCTCCATGACGCGATGAGATTCATTCTCAATGATTAACCATTCATGAATGATTATAAAGTATATATAATAAGTACTAATGAAATATATGACCTAATAATGATACTGGAATTATTTATATTTATATGTATGTCATCTACTTAATTCCATTCAATTCAATAAGGAAACGAAAACAGCGTTCATGCGTACGTACGGACTACCGTCTCCATGAACGGTGTATTTCTTTCCATTTACTGATTTATTATATATGTATATTCTGAATATATATATAAATTATGTTTTATATTCTGGAATTAAGTAATCATGATCTAAGTAATCATATGAATAATTACAAGTTAAAAACACGAACGACAAATGAGACGATTTTACCCAAAACGCTACTTTAACATGAATTTACAAAAGAACGGGTAATATAAAGTCATAAGTGGACCATATATGATATAATAACAATGAATATGATTCTGTAATAAGTCAATAACATTATTTAAATCATTATAAAGGAGGTTCGGACACTTAAAAATCAAGTCGGACCTAAGGTAAGGGAAATATCACAATCTCATTTTTATCCGAGATTGTTTATACTTTGGTATTTACTGGCGTGTATTTTATCATCCACATCCATGTTTCCTTAATATGTAATATTATTTCCATCCACCTACAATTGTTTAAATACATTTTTACCCTTTTGTGAGTTTATAGTAAAAGATATGAAAGGAATATTTTGTCGTTTTTTGTATGAGGCACTTTTTGACTTTTTCGACAAAAGTACGAGAAGAATGTTTTTTTAACTTATACGACATGAATGGATTTTTAAAACATTATTTCCAAGAAGCATCCTTTACAAGTTTTAAAGTTTATTTTTGACCAACTTCCTTTAGTTTAAATTTGTATGACATGTTAAGAAAGGAAAATTGTTTTTGAAGAAGAAAGGATATTTTCCTCAAGAATGGAGTTCAAGTGTTTTATCAAAATTATTCTCCATCTAAGATAATATAGGGTTCTGTTTTTATCCCTATTATTAAATTTATTTGATTATGTTGTGAGGGAATTATTTTTATGAAGTCATTTACCTTATATGATTTGTTTTAGGATGTCATGATGTTTCAAGAATCCCATTTTTGTTACATGTGTTATGCGATGATGTATGATTTATGATTATGTGGAACACATAAGAAAGGATTCATTATAAGATTGGTGGGACCTATATCTCCCTCCAATGCATTGGGTAATGGTTTTATATCTCATGATATAGACATGGCTGAAATGGTAGGTTATACCGGTTCAGTGAAATAGGACTGAAACGAGGGTTACTCGATTCAGAAAGGGACTTTGTCCACTAAGATAGTCTTGGCAATGAGTCTTGACTAACAAGAAATGATTCTCTATGATTATGTGTGTATGCCACAAAGTTTCATGTTTTAAGTTATTCTTTTTGGGATTTCATTTCACTACTATGATTTATCCCTTGTTATGAAATTATGCTCTCTTTTGCAGGTTAAGATTTCCAAAAGTTATGTTCTTATGAATATGATGTGATTGATTTTTATTTTGTTTTCCCTTACTGAGCATTTCAGCTCACCCATTTATGTTTTATTTTCCCCAGGATATATAGAAAGGTTTTAGGTAAAAGAAAGGGAAGATCTTTATGAGAGATATTGAAGATCTTTCACCATGATTAGAAGATTACGTTCCGAGTTTCCAAAGACACTAAACTATTACGATCCTTGTGTGTGTGTTTTTGTTATGTACTAAGTATTCCGCAAAAGTAATGTAATGTCCATGTACGATAAGCTTCGGGTCTCTACAGGAGGGAACTATGTTATAGAGGTTTTTAGGTTTGAACCTCATGGTGTCTTCTTATGTACCCTATTTAGAAGACAACAATCAAAACACACGTAGTTAGGTAGTTTACGACTTACGCGTATTTAGTGGCAAATTTTATTAGAAACTATGTCATTATATATGATAGATTCATGAAAGAGTGGTTTCATGGTCACTAATAACCTCTATTTCCAAGTGATTCATGCTCTGTGTGAGAAACAATAGGGTGAAGTAAACCAGATAGTTGTGTTGTGAGAGATGCATTAGCGAGGAATAGTGTGGATCTTATGCACGGTTAGTAGCCTAGGGTGATGGAGATTGGGAAAAGGAATAGAATGGATTGTACCTCTATCAAGAAAGGATATGGGTTTACACTTAGATAGTTTCCCTTCCCCATGGGATAATGTTAGTCAATGTTAGGAGAATCTCAACCCATGTGAAGGAGATCTCACTCCAAAAGAGATGAGTGGGTGTGTAAAATGCCCAGGGTGGGGCACACAAATTTATATAGTGGGATGAGACTATAGTTTAATGTCATGTGATGAGGACATTGGGGATTTGAATTTTAACTCCCTACATATCAGATAATGAGGAATCACTCCATACCCATAGGAATTACATAACTAAAACTCATTAAACCTTGGTAGAGGGAAGGCTCTGAAAATTCCAGGAAACAACGGCGTGGATGAGTAGTCCACTGAGGGATATACATTTGTGTAGAAATGGTAATATTCAATAGTGATTAGAATACCTCTGAAGAGAATAATTAGGTAGAGATACCCAATATGTGGGGAACCATTAAATTACTCAATATAATCCCGGAGGGTCCTTTGGGAAAAGGGTTTGCAAATCCATGGGGATCTCCAAGGGAAGCTTCACAAACAAGAGTGTTTCACAAAGTAAAGTTTCTTCATTAAGGGAAGAGGAATTGTGAAGGGATGGTTCTTTGCGAAGGAATGATCTATCATGATGCAAATTGTATTCATGAAGGAATGAACCTTTTGAATCATGGGTCCTTTTCCTTAGTATAGATTTTATTATAAGAGGGATACCTGGAGGATTAATTATTTTAAGATCCTAATGAAAACATAATGGGCTCCCTAATTCACAAAGGGTTTATTCCTTAGCGAAGGGGATCACTACCATATGTACGACCCATGAAGAAAAATGAATGCATAGTTCATGAGGCTCAAGTACCTTGGGCGATCCAATTGTATCTCGGGGTCACAATGCAAAGGAGATTCATAAAAATGGGAGATCCTAAGGTGAATGTTTTAGGTAAAATAATTATGAGGATGTTTTTGGTGGATAATTATAGGAAACGGGGTTTCAAGATGATTCTTGTTCTCTCCGAGAAGAAAAATTGAAAAAGGTAAGAGGCAGCGCTCCACTAGACTCCATGGGACTCGTGAAGGTATAATTTACTTCCTTCAAGCTCATAGTGAAAATGTTATTGTGGGGAATTTCATGATGGAAAATAGACATCGCGATGTTGTCAGGATCTTTCAGACTTGTGAAGCTACCATCAAAATTCTTTATAGTCACAGTGGCTAGGGATCTCTGTAGAGGATCTTTGCAAAACAAAACCCTTAGATGAATTTTTGAAGTCGTTTCTGTTTGGATTTTCTCCAAACCATCCATGGATTTTTCTATATATTTAATAGAAATATTCTCAACACCAACATAGGTATCTATTATTATTTATTGTTCATGTCCATCCTATAACAAAATTTATGATAATCTTATTTGTGAGATTAAATCTTGATATCAATCAATCTAAATTAAGATTTCATTTTTATTCAAAATTTTTTGAATAATATAGAAATCCTATATACCTTAAAAAGTTTATTCATGTTATGATGATTATTGTATTATATGTGGAGCACATATGTATGGATGATTATTATGTAAATGGTTCATCCTATATTATCCTATAAAAGATTTTTTAATTTTTTAAATGTCTTTACATAATGAGTGATGGCCATGATTTGAATTAATTCACATCATAAGTGATGGGCATGATTGAGTGTATTCACATCTTAATTAATGAATGGGATCGGGTTCTCCATTATTTATATCATGTTCATAATTGGTTTTGGTGAATACATGATGATTTATTATTATTTTATTTCTTCAATACACTACCTATACTAAATATTACTATGATATATGTCATTTTAACTAAATGAAACATTTTTATATCATGATAAATGCTTATTTCTTGTTCCAAAACTAATGATTAACTTAAAATTATTTCATAATAATATTCCATGTTATATATTTAATGTTTTTATGTAATATGTTAGACACTCATTACTTGTACTAAAGGATTTAAGGATAAAAATACATATTAAATACACATCCCTTATGTTACAATAGAATTCAATGATCAAAAGTTCAGTGTCTTTTGGGGACTATGTAAATATCCATCAAAACTCATGGTATAATAAAAAAATTTCTATATTAGTTCTCTATCCTTAAATATACAATTATTGTATCCCTTTATAGTAATTCAGAGTTAATTTTGGATACATAAGAAAGTAATATGTCAAATGATTTTTATGTGTAAAAATAAGATATAAAAATTGATCATCATAAGTGATAAGAAAACATAACCTATGGTTATGTGAAAATAGATAAGATAAAAGAACACAATATAATGAAATCATACTTGATATATATTGTATCATAATTCATGAGTCCAACCATATGTTTTTTGGAAAAAATAAATTAACATAAAAGTATCATAGAATCGTAATAATGTGAAAACATCATAAAACAAGATACCCTAATTCTATTTCAAGACTCAAAGTTAACACCATCATCATATAGTGGATGAAGTCTAGTAGTCAATTTTCTTTACTCTATATTCCCATAATCATTGTGTATGTCATCCATTGTCACATACATGAATTATTTAGAGGTATTTTTAATTTAATTTACATCCTTGATTTGTTTTGGTGGTTTTTCATGCATTTTTAAAGGAAATACTGGGTTTCCAAAATTTGGGCCAACCTAAGAGCTCATTTCCAGTTTTGAAAGTATATTTTGTTTCTTTAATAACTCCTTCGTTTTTCAACATTTTTCAACCATTAAACTTCCAAAATGACCTTAATTTAAATATTTAAACCACAAAATAATTTTGGTCCCCTTAAAAATACATTAGAATCATGGATTTGGGTGATAAAATTAGGTATTGGGCCAACCCGAAAGCCCATTTCCAGTTTTAAAATTGTTTTATAATTCTTTCATAAAATATTCATTTGTTATCCTATTTCGGTTATTCCACCTCTCACACATTCCCAGAGAACCCAGCCACACCCCCAGCTTTGTTTTCGCCTCTTTGGAGCTCATATTGATCGCGATGTATTGCAGAACTTCTGAAGCTCCAAAAAACGTCCAGATTTCTCAAGTAAGTTGTTTCTCTTCCTTATTCCTCCCTTCTTCTTAGGGTTTCTTCCATTTTTTATTAAATCCCCAAATGTCCAGAATATGGGGTTTCGTACCTAGGGTTTTAGTTTTGAGTTTTTTGGTCCAATCCTCTTGTTTTAGGTTCAATCTTACTCCTTTGTGGTGCGGCGGAGGTGCGGTTGAAGTGACGCACAAGGATTTGAGGGTTTTGACTCTATTGGTAGGTGATTTCATATGTAGGTATTGTATAATGAGTTGGATTTCTGTATTTAGGTTTCCATTATGTTCATCATTCAGTATTTTTATTTCAAAAATTGATTTGGGTAGCATTTTAAAAGTGGTATATTTTTAAGTGCCAATCTTGTGTGAAAATGGGTGTTTTACATGTGTAACCCATATTGTGCCTCTTGGTGTTGTTTTATAATTCAGGGATTGGATTTATAAAAATGTTTTGATGCTGAAATTTATGTTTTGGTATAATATTGGTCTCCATTTGGTTTTAAATATGGGATTTTAGATGAATTTAATGTGCAACATTTGATTAATTTTCTTGAAATTGTTTTATGGGAATTATAAATGGTTTATTGAGTTATGCAAAAGGTGAAAAGAAGGTGTACATACTATTTTGAATGTGTGTGACCGGAACTGATATTTATATGCGAATATTAATTTTGGTAGCATGTGGTGACTATTTGAGCACAATACAGGAAACTCAGGTATCTAGGTGGGCTAACGTGTACTAGTACGCTAGTGAATGGAGGGGTTTTGACCATGGTTCACTTAGCAAGTCTGACATGGATAACACTAACAAAAATATAATGGAGATGATTGGAGACCAATAGTTTATGGGTATGCTCCCTACTAGTGGCTCGTGCACGAGAACGAATTTTGTTATGGTTACTTTCACCGAGGTACGAGGTACTTGGGGCCCACAATAAACTAGTACCTAGGGGGGTTCCTACGCTTGGTGCTCGTGGCCTTTTTGGCATTTAAAATTTCTTTATGGTATTTTGGGATGTGAAAACCAATAGATTGAATTTTTTATTCAATTTCACTGATTCTTTATAGTTATCCCCATTGAATGTTATTTTCTTTTCAAGGTTGCACTTTTAGAAATAAATGCCACTATTATCTATTTATAACTCTTGCAAGACTTTTATTTTACAATCCCTATCACTTGAAATCCTTGGGTGATATCCTATTGGGCTTAGTCTAACACCCTACTTACACCTTTGGGTGTAAGTAGACTTGATCATGTTTGACACAGTCAAAGGAAAAGCCTTGGGCGATGGCGGTTCGGGTTGCTAGTTTCTCTCGATGGTGCGGTGTTGTGGAGACGGCTTGTGGGTGATGACCCCTTGTCATGTAGAGTATCATGGGCTGTTTGCTGCTACATTTATGTACCTTTAGACCACTTGTGTCTTGTTTAAACTCATATACTATGTTCTGAATTTTTATTAATTCTTGTTTGGCATAATTTTTCAGATTTGGTTTGTTGTTTGTTTTTGGTTATCTTATGAACCCAAACTCGGGTAAATCGTTCCCAAATGAATTTTTATGATACCCAGGAACTTCTGCCAGCCCGTGGGGATGGGGAACTCCCTTCGGGTCTTGCCATGAGCCGGGTTTGGTGTTGGTTTGATGGCGACCAGATTCGGTTCGTGACTGTTGACGCTCCTTTCGTCACAGAATCTAAAGATCGGAAAAGGGGAATATCTGAGCTCAAAGTGATTCAAACTTTGAAGAAAACATCAAAAATCGACAAAGGCATGAACAAAGGATCAACAGAAACTACACCGCGCAAGTTATCTCACTGTCGTGCAAGTACACTTGCGCGGCACCCTTGGTCGCGCAAGTCACTTGCGCGACCTAAGTGGTAACCGCCCGGTAACCGCCCGGGGTCTTCTTTTGCCTATAAATAGACCCTGTGGGCCCCCCATTTGAGAGGATATTTTTTCAGGAACTCGTATTGAAGCTCTCGATGCCCAAGTCTCTTCTCAAAGCTTCCGGAACACTTCTAAGGTAATTTCTTACCTAGAACGGAAGATCTAAAGAGAAGAAGGAAGGCCTAAGTGTTGAAACTTATCAACACTTGCGCGCCGACTTATTTCCTTCAATATAACTTGCGCATCCCTTTTCTGGAAGAACCTCAAGAGGATTCTAAAGTGATTAAAAGGAGTCGCTCAAGTATTCTAATACTGGTTGAAAATCGCACAAGTAACCCACATGTCGCGCAGGTATACGTGCGCGACCAATACTTGCGCGCCGCCGCAATACTTGCGCGCCTTTCAAGACTTGCGTGCCCCTACCTTTTTGGGTGCATATCTTCCCCTTTTTACCCCTCTTAAGCCATTACACCTTTCCTTTTCACGATTCAGTCTTCAAGACACTCTTCAAAGCCATTTGTGTCATGATTTCTTGATTTGAATTCCTTATCTGAAAGGAATTCTGTGGAATATCTCTCAAAACCTAGTGATTTAAATATCCTTATGTCACTAAATATGGAGAGTTCATTCATTCAACATCATCCTTTAAGATGAGAGAATCCTTAACTTGGGTCTCTTTTTTTAGGAATAATCCCCAGTTATAAATCCTTTAATATGGGAATCTTCCTTAGGAGTAAGCCCCAAATTCTTAAAGTTCCAAAACATGGGCATCCTCTTCAGGAGTAAGCCACAATCTCAAGTACTGGGCATCCTCCTCAGGAGTAAGCCCCAAACCTTAATTCCTTAAACTTGGGCATCCTCCTCAGGAGTAAGCCCCAATCATAATCCTTTAACTTGGGCATCCTCCTCAGGAGTAAGCCCTAATCTCAACTATGGGCATCCTTCATAGGAGTAAGCCCCAACCTCAAATTTGGGTATCCTCCTCAGGAGTAATCCCCAAACCTTAATCCCTAACCCGGGTCTCCTTTTCAGGAATAAGACTCAGTCATAATCTTGGGTTTCCTTTTTCAGGAGTAAACCCCAAGCCCACTTAAATTTCTCTTAACCAGTCCTAATTTACTCTTGATTTGGGTTTCCTTTTCAGGAGTAAAACCCAATCATAAGTCCCCTCCTAACTTGGGCATCCTCCTTAGGAGAAAGCCCCAAGATTAGAGTATTCAAATCTCCATAAAGAACATATACCTTTATGGACCCTGTTCCTGGATTTTCACCCTAAAATTAAATCCTAACCCTTCATCTATCTGGGCAGTAATACATACATAAGCCCCAAAAAAATTCTTATGATTGCATCTTTCATGGAACAATTGTCTAATTTTTACCAATACCTCTTGTTTCTCACACCGAGCATGACTCACTTGAGCTTAGAGTGTAAAAGTAATTATGAAATTCTTCTTTGAGCCATCAATCATAAACATCATACTCTATTACTCGAACTACGTGGGTTCTGATTCCTTTTCCAAAACAAAGGATACGTAGGTAGCCCATTTATTGGGTTCGATCCCAACTTTGAAATAATCCATGTCCTTCTGAATGACGATAAACTTCAAGTGCCCCACTGAGTGGCTTTAAAACCAGCCTGGTCATCATAATGACCAAGAGACTTTTATATAAATGTTTTGAAGGATACCATTGACCAAGAATCTCTAAACAGGTATAGATGATTCTCTATTGATGAAGAACCTCGAATACATATAAAAGATTCTCTAAATTTCATGCATATTTAATCATTGATTGTTAAAACTAAAGGAAAGAACATTTTATACTTGGTAATGTAATAAGGATTCACGGACATAACTTAAATCTATAAAGAGAGTCCCGGAGTAGACAATAATTCCCCTCAAAAAGGTGTAATGAGTCCGACCTCCCATCCTCTCGACCAATGCAAATTCCTAAGCCTCATCAGTCCACAAGCTAATGAGCGCCTACCTTTGGAAAGTAGGTCCAAACGGATGTGGAATCATTGGATGTTTCCAGTTCTACGAACAAACCCGCTAGAAACCGATCGAAACGTTTGAATCTCAAATCAACGAGGTCATCCCCGAAATCCGTGAGGAAACAAAAATGGTGAACCCGACGTGAATCCTTAACCAAGTTAAAGTGATATTATTCTAATTTGTTAGGCCCCATGGGCCAACAAAGCAATCATTGACATGTGCTCATCCAAAAGATGCAGTGGACGGATTCATCTTGATTATGTCTGTTATATGGAACAGACACTCTTTTCTCAAGATCTTCTGCAAAATGGATTTCCTTAAATTCACCCCTGTGAATACTGCTGCTGTGAACACCTCTACTGTGATGTCTACTGCTGTGAAAACCAATGATACTACTCCTGCTGGAACGTCGTCCTCTCTGAGGATGACATCACCAACTCAGCGTCTTCAACGCTGGGTTTCTAATGCGCTGGTTAAGGAGTACCGTCGCAACGGTACTATCCCAACTCTGGAGGCCGCTCGTCAAGCCCTCCAATTTAACAACTCTACCTGGTCGTCCGGACAATGGCGGCCAGCGATCAAGAAGCAGGTGGTGCTGACTACCGTCTCCAACCGTTTCGGGTCGTTATCCCCGGAACGCAATTTCCATTCACTCACTTACTCTGAGAAAGTGAATGAGCAGGTCCCGCAGGACCTTAATTCAAAAAGACAGGAGTCTTTCTCAAGGACTCCCATCAACAATTGCCGCCAGACTCGTGCGGTAGTGCGCCCTCAACATGATGAGGGTACCGACTCCAGGCATTCAACTCAGGTTCCTCGAACTCGAGCAGGCAAGATGAACTGCCAGAGATGGAATCCGGTTAACAATAGGCAGTTTTTCATCCCTGCCATCTCCGGAGAAGTCCACCAACCTAACTTGGTGGCAAATAACGAGCAGGCATACACACCTGCCCGTTTTAATTCTGATGTCCAGCAGACTCGTCTGGCAGCATCAAGCCAATCCCGCCAGGCAATTCCGGTGGAGTACTATAGGTAGGAACATTCACCTTCCTATACATCACCAGTTAGTCAGCAGGCTCGTCTGACTACATATGATGGATCTCGTCAACCGCATTTGTCGAAGTGTAATCAGCAGGTACATACATCTGCTAATACTAATCAATCCTACCAACAGTCTCGCTTGGTAGCGCACGAAGAAGTCAGTCAGAAAGCCCTGACGACAAACAGGAGGCAGACTCAACTCTCTGCCTCCACACTTGAGTACTGTCAGGATTCACTGACAGGAAAAGGAGGACAGGAGCAGGAACATACACCTACTCCAAGCCCGGAATGGACGTATATCCTCGTTCTGGTGGCTGAAGTCACCAAAAATATTTTGCCAATGGTGAAAGAGCAGAAGAAAATTCCTGCTCATATTCTGGATGCTTGCCAGGATATCATAACAGCTTCAGCATCATCTCAAGGACAGACACATAAATCTACCCCTAGCACTGGAGTGACACATCAACGATTCACTCCAGAACAGACACACACATCTGTTCCAGTCCAAGAGGGTTATGGGGCATACTCCCCCGTATCAAACAGACAACCAAGTCAGGCACATACACCTGATTTGAGTGGAGATCGTCAGCCTAACCTGACCATATTTCCTGATCAGGCACATAAACCTGATCAGAGTAACCACTTTCTTCAACAAGTGGTTTCTAAAGTGAGTAAGAAGGCATCTAAGAAAAAGATCCGCCCAACACAGTCAAGAGATCAAAGGCCAATCGGTAACCAAGCCTTGCTCGATGCTGGAGTTCTTGAAGCTCTCAGACATTTATCTGTCGGAATTCAAGATTCTACTCCCTCAGTTCCCAATAACGGGAACATTAATTTTGAAGGTCTTCAACAGACACTTCCTCATGAAGGCTTGCTTCATGAAAGTTCGGTCAATCTTGAAGTTTCTTCTTCAGATGAGAGCCACATGAACCCTCTGTGTGGTCAGAAGACCAAGGAGCAAGAGATCTCTTCTTTTGCTGTAACCCATTATGGTGGTCCTCCCCATGGTGATGAACTTCGCTGTGAAAGTCCTCTCCGCAGTAGTGATTCACGTTGTCTCGAAAATTCTTCAGAAGGCAATGTAGTGACGAGAAAGCCCTCCTATCTCGAGGCACATGCGAACGTAAAACCAGTCATGTCTGATGCTTTACTATCGGCAGGTGAAACTCTTTCTCCCTCAGAAGATAGCCTGGGGTTCAGGTTATTCTCCGAACCATCCCTCGGCCATTCATCTTGCAGCATGAATAGTGATCTCTCTACCAATATTGTTGAATCTGATAATGCAACAAGGAAATGCCAACTCTGGTCCAAACAGGTAGAAGAATCTTCATTTAATGATAAAGAGGAAATGCTGAACATGGGGAACAAACTGGAAAAAGGTGAAGTACCAGTCATGTTTTGGCCTTTGGCTGACTCCCAGTACGACATTCCAAAGATGTTGAAGGATGACGGAATCCATGATATTCGTCTCAAAATATGGAAGACTCTTTGTCAATTGAAGAAGAAAGTATTATCTTACAGTGATTATGAAAATCATATTAAGATAATAGAAGGGTTACAACGCCAGATTGATTTGGCATCTCTATCAGTCTCTCGGTATCCGAAGGCTGAAAAGCAACAAAGAACCCTTCAACGTTCATGCCTTGGCGCACTAAGAAAATTGCGTCAGTTAATTGCCAATGCTCCATCTGATGTTCATATCAGAGGATGGGGTTTTCACGGAGCACTACATTTCACAGTGCTTTCCAGTCAGCAAAGCCCGCCGAAAATGGTCTCATGGAATGTTATTGCCCATGGTCGGCCACAGTCAATGGGATTTGTTCATAACCAAAAGCTTGCTCAAGAACAGGCTTGAACTAATTCCTCTCAAAATCAAGTATATAGAGAACAAGTTGTTGAATTGATCCTACATCAAGCAGGCGAGAATATTGCACAAGCCTCTCGTCCGAAGCAAACACGTCATCAAATGACAGAAGTTTTGGAAATCATCCAATGGTCTGTTGAACCAGGTGATAAAAGTGGATACAGGTTAATGCATCCAGCTAATTTCCGAACTAAGATTCAAAAGATCAAGAGTGATTTTAAGAAGATCTCATACATAGCATGTCAAGAGACACCCCAGCTTGTCAGACTGGGGACTTCTCTAAACCAACCCTCAGAGTCAACAAATGGGATTCGAGGAGTTGAGCGGAAGCAGCAGGAACATCCCCAGTCCACCGGACTGGGGACTTTTTCAAATCCTCAATCCCTCCCTCAGAGAAAGTCATTATTCTCTCGATTAGGAAATAAGCCTCAAGAGGAACGAAGAGCCAAGCTATCAGGAGATTCTCTCCAAGTGACGGTTCTCCAAGAAATTCCTGAGGGATCAAGTCAACGGAATGCCATGTCTCATCATGGACATGGAAGAAGACAATATCACAGAAATGTTGATAGAAAGGATTCCATGCAATATGCATCCATTAATGTCATCAATGCTGTTGCTGCTGATTCACCAGATGAGGCTCAATCATAGGGATCAAACGAAGAGTTTCCTGCTCAAGAAGTTGCGCACATAGACCTAAATGAAGAAGGTGTGTGCACACGTAATCAAAGGCTTACCCAAAATCTAGGTATTCCTTCAAGTAACCCACTTCCCCCTCTCCTAAAAGGATCCAATAAGGGGAAAGGAAAGAATCAGGTTACTTCTCACCCTTCCTCTGAAGGAGGTCAATCGCTCTCATTATAGTAAAGATTTTCACAACAGGAGGAAGAAATGAAAGAATTAAGAAGGTTGAATGCAGAACTACTTCAGAGTAGTCTTCTTCTTAAGAATGCTGAAGTCCGACAGCCGAAGGAATTTGTTGTAACTACTGAGATGGATCAGGAATATCCTCCTTTATCAGTACACCCTCAGAGGTCTAATCTTACGGGTCAAACGCAACAACGGTTGGCAGCACTACCATCCGTTGCAGCACCAACCACCACGTCTGTCCAAGCTCCATTCATTGCACCTACCCAAAACCAAGTTCAACCTGATGTTTCTCAAAAGTTAATAACTACTATTGAGTCATTAACAACTCGGTTAGAAACTATGGAAGGTAAACGGGCGCAAGTTCAACCTGAAACGAAAGTTTACCCTGAATGGGTAGATTCAATTTCTCCTCCATCCAGTTTTGGAAACCCTGTTTTCCCTACTTTCAATGGATCAGGCGACCCTGAACAACATTTGATGCATTACGTGTCTTGTTGTGATCCGATGATGGGAACTCCAGAGCAGCAAGAAGCAGTGAAACTCAAATGCTTCGTGCGAACCTTGCAAGGACCAACTTTTGTCTGGTATACAAGCTTGCAATCCCGGTCAGTCATCGGATGGGAGGATCTTCGTCAAAAATTCCTTCTTCAGTTTAGCTCAACATTGCCAAAAACGACAGTTTTCGATCTTACAAACTGCAAGCGAAGGGAGAATGAAAGAGTCTCTGATTTTATTGCTCGTTGGAAGGGATTAACATATTCCCTGAGTTTAGCACTCCCTCAGGAGGAATTGTTGCCAATCTGTGTGGCAAATTTTCTTGAAGAATTACGCACGCCATTGATCCCTGTGAAATACACAGGAGGGTTTCAAGACCTTACTTCAATCGCTCAACAGATTGAATATTCCCTTATACATGCTAAGGTTAAATCTCGTATAATTCCATCAGCTCCAGGAAGGAGAATGGGTAAAGCAGAAACTGCTACAGTTATGCTTAAACAAGCACCTGTGCCTATTTCTACTTCAAAACCTTCATCTTCTCGAAGGGATCCACCTCCTGAATGCCAACAACAAAGGCTGTTTCATCCAAATGATCAAAGAGATCAACGACGAAAACAATTTGATGATTTGAATAGTAAAACATACTCTTTCCGAAGTGAGCAAGTTCCTGGTTACTTCATTTCAGCTCTGGAAAATAATTTGGTTCAATTACAAGTGCCCAAGAGGCCAAACAAGGAAGGAGATGAAGACCGTCCCAATTATTGTCCCTTTCATCAAATGTTGGGGCATCCCATCCTGGAGTGTTTTGTCTTTAACGACCTCCTGCAAAAGATGGTCGAATTGGGACAAGTCAAATTGAAGGGTTCTTCAGCTCATGTAGCATGTATTACTGCTACAGATCCAGAGGAAGGAGGCGAGTGGCAGGAAGTCAAAAGCAAAACTGCGAAAAAATATGATGATTGGATGGTCAGAAATAAAATCAATCGGACCCATTCCATTTTGCGAACACAATTGAAGAAGCCAATTGTGTCTCCTACAAAAGCTGCAGTAAAGCCTCCATCAAAAGATAAATCCTCAAAAGGGCAAAACAATTCAAAGAAGAAAGAGGAATCAGGAGAAGATGAGTATGTATCAAAGCCTAAATTGTCTTTGACTCTGGAAGATTTCATGCCATCTACTTCAAAGCCATGGGCACCGTCCCACCAAACGGCACAGCCTAAACAGGCTAACCAGGCAGATTCTTTATCAGACGAAGAGTTAATCTTTGGTTCTGTTCATATGATTCAATTAACAGATCCATATTCCAGTCTTGATGAGCCTGAATTCCCTGTATCAAATAAGGGAATCCAAGGAGGTTCTAGAGGTTCAGGATACAGGGGAAGACGTGGATCTTTCCGAAGCCACTACTCTAATTTTACCCATGCTAGCACTGTATATGCAGCAGAAACTCGTGGTAGAGCCCTTCAGTGAGCTCAAAAAGAACAAGCAAGTTATTCTGCCAATGGCCAACTCGGTTTTGGCACAGTTATTTTGGAAGACTGATTAACGGTTCCATCTTCTTTATATCAGCAAGTAAATAGATCTAATCAGTCTAATCTTCCAAAACCAAGGATGTTTCCAACTTCAACACAAGATGCATCAGCTTCCAAAGCATCTACTTCCAAGGTACCTGCTAAACCGCATATTCCTATTGGGAAACGCAGACCTCTAGATCAAAAGTATGATATATTGAAACACATGGCCCAAGTACCAGCCATGTTATCAATTTTGGATGCTTTGAATCTGTCAAAAGATCTTCGGGAAGCACTCATCGAAGCTTTGTCAAGTCCTCAGGAGTTTGAAGCTGAAATTGCTGCAGCTAAAATCTATCACATAGAGAATAATCCTGCAGAATGCCATGCAGTGATATCTTTTAATGATAAAGATGAAGATGATGTTGTGCATGGGCACATAAAACCTTTGTACTTATCTGGCAAAGTCAGTGGTGTAGATGTTCGAAGAGCTTTCATTGACAATGGTTCTGGAGTCAACCTCATGCACATTCGTACACTTCGTCGATTTGGCCTCACGGAATCTGATTTATCTCCTTCTACCATGATGTTACAAGGATATGATAAAAATGAACAAGAACCAATGGGAGAAGTTACACTCAGAACTCAGTTTGGAGATCTTGTATCCAATTCGGATTTCATGATTGTTGATCAAGACTCAGCTTTCAATATCTTGCTTGGAAGACCCTGGCTACCTCAGCATGCAGTTATTCCTTCATCATACCATCAATGTCTCAAATACTGTTTCGATGGTCAAGTTGGAACATTGTATGGTGATAAGGCCCCGTTCAAGACATGTGAGTCTCAATACAGTGAGGCGGAATTTTATCACATGAAAGGAATAGAAAAATCTTTAATGAAGGAAATTACCAAAGTTAATGCTCCATACGGTATGGAGAAAATTCCAATAAATCCATTTTCACATGTGAGTATAGATTATGTGTTACCTATCAGTAAAATTGACAAAATAGGCCCAAATCAAAATAATCTTATGGAAAGATCCATAATATCAATTACGGCGATCGAGCCAGACAACATGGGAGAAATTGGTAACCTACCAAGCAGTGATGAAAGCATAAGTGGTGATGATGTCCAACAAGTCTATACTTCGCTAATCAGTCCAGAAGAAGTTATAGCAACACCAGAGGTGAATAATGATGTCGATTATCAATCCATCATCTTCTCTTTATTTCCCAAAGAAGACCCTTTATCATCAATAGGGTCGGAAACGGAAGCTTCTTCTTCAAAATGTGAAAATTTTGTCATCTCTTATGATCATGAGAATTTCATTTTTTCATCTACATTGCAAGTAGAAACGGAATAAATAACACATGATGAAGAGGAATAGGAAGATCTTAGAGATGCTCCTCCAGCATTTGAAGAGGGTATCTCTACCACTGTGGATGAACTCAGAGAAGTAAATCTGGGTACAGAGAAAGATCCACGCCCCACTTTAATTAGTGCGGCCATGACCCTTGAAGAGCAAGAGATGTATATTTCTTTTCGAAAGCAAAATAAAGATATTTTTTCTTGGAATTATACAGAAATGCCTGGGCTGGATCCTGATGTTGCTACTCATCATTTGGGTTTAGCAAAAGAACATCGAGGTTTTAAACAAGCCGCGAGCAGAACACACCCAACCTATGCTTCCAAAATTGAAGTTGAAGTGGATAAGCTGATAAAAGCCAACTTCGTCAGAGAAGTTCAATATCCCAAGTGGTTGGCTATTATTTTCCCTGAAAGAAGAAGAATGGACAAATTAGGGTTTGGATCGATTTCAGAGATCTTAATCGGTATTGTCCTAATGATGATTTCCCTGTTCCGATTACAGAACTCTTAATTGATGCGACGGCTGGATATGAAGTACTTTCTTTCATGGATGGATATTCCGGATATAATCAGATCCGAATGGCCCCAAAAGATGAGGAATATACAGCCTTCAGAGCTCCTCAAGGTGTGTTTTGTTACCGGGTGATGCCCTTTGGTTTAAAGAATGCAGGTGCAACATATCAACGCGCCATGCATCGTATATTCAAACCTCTTTTAGGGAAGTTTTTTGAATGCTATGTAGATGATTTGGTGGTTAAATACAAACAACGTTCTAATCAATTGGCTGATTTGGAAGTCATATTCCAGAAGCTTCGACAACATAATTTAAAGATGAACCCCTTAAAATGTGCTTTTGGGGTAACCTCAGGAAAATTCATCGGCTTTGTTGTACGCCATCGTGGTATTGAAGTCGATCCTGAGAAGACCAAATCAATCCTTGGTATGTCACCTCCTCATAATTTGAAAGAATTAAGAGGACTTCAAGGACACTTAGCCTATATTCAGCGTTTCATCGCTAATTTGGCAGGCAAAAGTTTACCCATTACCAAATTAATGAAGAAAGGAGTCACTTACCAGTGGACTGAAGAATGTCAAGAAGCATTTGATGTTCTCAAGAAATACCTCTTGAGTCCACCAGTACTTATGCCACCTGTTGAGGGTAGACTGATTATCCTCTATGTGGCAGCTTTAGAGCGATCATTGGGTGCCTTTCTCGCTCAAAATAATGATGCTGGGAATGAAAATAGTCTCTACTATCTCAGTAGAACTATGCTTGAAGCAGAAACCCGGTATTCAAGTATTGAAAAGTACTACCTAGCATTAATCTTTGCAGTTCAGAAACTGAGACACTACCTGCAACATCATGAGGTCCAATTGGTATCTCGTAATAATCCGCTCAAATTCATCCTTAGTCGTCCAATGCTTACAGGACGTCTGGAAAGGTGGGCGGTTATTCTACAGCAGTTCGACATTCAGTATGTGTCTCAAAAGGCAATTAAGGGCCAAGCTCTGGCTCATTTCCTGGCTGAACATCCTTCAGTGGAAGACACGTATTCAAATATCGAACTCCCTGATGAGGAAGTTTTCTCTATTCAAGAGAGTCCTCAAACATGGGCAATGTATTTTGATGGTGCTTCTAGAAGTCCAACAGGGAAGAAAATGGAAAATACTAAATTCAACAAAGTTGGTTTAGAAATTGTGCTCATTTTTCTAGATAAGGCAGTGTTACCTTATTCCTTTTTGTTGTGGGAAGGTGGTACCAATAATGAAGCTGAATACCAAGCTCTCATTACAGGCTTGGAATTAGCTCTTCAAGCACAAGTGAATCACTTAAAGGTGAAAGGTGATTCAGACCTGGTAATCAAACAAGTCAATGGGGATTATGCCATCAGAAAAGAAGAATTAATCCCTTTGTATGATTACGTCAGAGAGTTAATGACGGAATTCCCTTTAGAACTGACATTTTATTATGTCCCAAGATCACAAAATTCTCAAGCTGATGCACTGGCTAATATAGCCACTGCTTTAGCAGATCCAAATCGGGACGAGACAACCATTTGTATTGCCCACCGTCGTGCAATTTCACCTTATGTTCAAGTCAGAACAGAGGAAATTAATGAAATTAGTCCCATTCCTGAACGGTATGGTCATACTACAGGATGGATGCCACCTATCAGGGAATACCTTCAAAATGGAACACTTCCACCTGATAGAGCCGAGAAAGAACAAATTTGGCGACGTGTGGTCAATTTTACTCTTTATGATAGCCCAAACCACCTCAAGAAAATTCTCTACAAACGTGGTTTTGATGGAGTTCTCTTCAGATGTATTGATGGTGAAGAGACAATGGTTGTCATAAAAGAAGTGCATGCAGGAGTCTGTGGTGCCCACGAGTCTGGACATAGACTGTCTGATAAAATTCGAAGGCTTGGATACATTTCGCCTTCAATGATACAAGATTGTGTTAATTTTACAAAGAAGTGTCATTCATGCCATGTATATTCCAACTTCATTCATAAACCTCCATATTTGCTTCATACAGCTAAATACTCATGGCCATTTTCCACATGGGGAATGGATGTGGTGGGACCTTACCCTTCAGCTACGGCCAAGCATTTTAAGTACATTCTTACTGCTACTGATTTCTTTTCCAAATGGGCAGAGGCAGTACCTCTCAAAGAAGACAGTTCTAAATGCATTGTTAGCTTCATCAAGTCTAACATCATTACTAGATTTGGTGTCCCTCATACCATATTGACGGACAACAGCACGAACTTCAGTTCTTCTGAGGTAAAGAAATTGTATCAAGAACACAACATTATGTCCAACCATTCATCTCGATATCGTGCAGCGGCTAATGGCCAGATAGAAGCCTTCAACAAGAATCTTTCAAATATACTGCAAAAGATGGTGGATAAAGATAAGAGGTCATGGACTGATAAACTCTTTCATTCTTTATGGGCTTATCGGACTACCACTCGCCATACAACGCGGTCAACTCCATATTCATTGGTATATGGAACAGAAGCAGTCTTGACAATTGAAGTTCAATTGCCCTCACTCAGAATAGCCATTTGTGATCAGTTATCTACAGATGAGAAATCACAAAAGCGGTTGAATGAATTGGAACAGTTAGATGAGAAAAGATTGTGCACTTTGCACCACTTGGAAATCTATCAGAATCGAATAGCACGAGCTTTTAACAAAAAAGTTCGTCTTCGTTCATTCATTCTGGGAGAATTGGTATTGGTTCTCAGATCACCAATGATACCAGGAAATAAGCCTCCCAAGCTTGAACCAAAATGGGAAGGACCTTATTCAATACATAAGGTCTACTCCAATGGAGTGTATTCTCTAATCTCAATGGATGGAGAACACATCACGACTCCAACTAATGCCAGATTTCTGAAGAAATATTTTCTATAAACACAAAATATTGTTCCCAGATCCAAAACAATCACATTGGTTCATGATATTGTCCTACATGACACTAAATTGTATTATGTCCTATCTACATGACATTAAACTGTACATAAGTTCCTTATTTGTCCGAGATGACAGTAAACTATATTGTGTCCTAGCAACATGACATTAAACTGTGTGGCACTTTCATCGTCCAGTATGACGATAAACTGTAAAAAGTCCCCAGAACTGATATCCTCGTATTGGTTCACCTTAGTCCTAGCTACATGACTTTAAACCGTACAGCACCAGTTCGTCCTTGCTATATGACGTTAAACTATACAGCAATGGTCCAGTATGACTTTAAACTGCAACTTCTTCCCACACGACATTAAACTGTGAAAAAGTTCCCTAAACCGTCCAGCATGACCTTAAACTGCATCATCCCTGGTCCATGTATATGACCATAAACTATTTTCAAATCCCTTATGTCCAGCAAGACGTTAAACTATGACTTCCTAACTACCTGACGATAAACTGTATAAAAGTCCCTTACGTCCGGAAAGACATTAAAATATATAATCTCAAAGGTCCAGTATGACATTAAACTGCACCATTCACGGTCCATGCATATGACCTTAAACTATTCGCTCTTTCATCCGACATGACGTTAAAATGGTACACTCTTTTGTCCTTACTACATGACAATAAACTGCACAATCCCCCTTTCGTCCAATATGACGTTAAACTGTATTGTCCCCATCATCCTAACTACATGACGCTAAACTGTACAGAAAGTCCTTGATATGTGCTACATGACATTAAACTATATTTTGTCCCTGATACATGACACTAAAACTGTGCAGCACCAATAGTCCTAACTGCAAGACTTTAAACTGCATAGTCCCTTTATATGTCCCACATGACATTAAACTGTGCATCGTTAAGGTTATTGTTACCTCTTGTTTCTCACACCGAGTATGACTCACGTGAGCTTAGAGCGAACATCAACAATAATACTACCTTTGGGCCACTAACCATGTGTAAGTCCCAACAACATTTTTTATTAGATCATTTTCCCCAAGAACAACTTGATCATTAATTCATTCTTCAATTGAACTACACGGACTTTGATCCTTGCCCTCCAGGCTGGGTATGTAGGCAACCTCCCAAGGTTCAAGCCCAAAAACAATCTCTTCACATCGGTTCACCACCATCTCATATGATTTGTGAAACCGCCCCTGGAATCAATATCTTTACATTGATTCACTTTCTTCCTTGTTATATGACGTTAAACTATAAAACACTTTTGTCCGGTACGACAATAAACTACAATATTCTTTGATCATGTTTCATTCCAAAAGACTACATGCATACATGGTAATGTCTAAACTTTTTATCTTAGGTTAAACCATCATTGCACTAAAGTCCCCTTTCACCCTTCACATGTACGAACCAAATTTGTACAAAGGGTAGTTCTAGAACTACGTGGGCATGATTCCCATCCTTATGGGATACGTAGGAACGTTCGAGTATCCCTCGAATCCAGTCCCAAGTCTTTTGGGCCTAACCCCAAATTTCACTTTCAGTACCTTAGCTGAAAAGTCCTCATGAAAACACACATTGTGTATTCATTATTATGGTCCGAATTCTATGACCCTAAACTAAGATTTCTCATACTTTCGTCCTGCATGACGTTAAACTGCATTTCAAGAACTACGCATGTCTTGATTCTCATTCTTATGAGATACGTAGTGAAGTCCAAGTTTCAATTCAGGACCCATCCACAACATGATTATGGTTGTCATTAACCTATGTATCTCTATATACATTGGACAATACCCATCTTTATGTGTTATAATCCTAACCTTAAATATTTTCATATCTTCATAACCCTTTTCATGACTTCTAATCACAAAAATGTCAAAATTCTGAGAATTATTTTGCTTGACTATGCAGCACGTGCCCATAGGTGGACATGCATAAACAGTCCACATAAAAGACTTGTCAGCAAAAAGATGTTATTTATTTGACGATGCAGCCAATGCCCTTAGGTGGCCCGGCATATTTCAACCCCCTAATGGGTTTTTGTCAAATAATAGTAACTTCATTCTTGTGAAGAATGCCTCTTTTTTCCTTATTTGTCTTAAACGACAGTATGTAGGGATCCGGAAAAAAAATCCATCCTTAACATATTTTTCCCATATCCTTTTTCATGATCTGAAAATATTCAAGTCTATGGTTTATTCTTCTTCCCTACGTTTGGGTCAGACCTTCGTAAGTGTGATATTCATCCAGTTCTTCGATATTCTTGTTCGGAAATATCTTCTCCATATTCGAGTACCTCTTTCCATACAACAAACTCTATGCTTTGGAAAATTTGGATCTCCATAAACTTTCATTGGCTTTTAGCACTAGGAAAGTAAATTTCTGGGAGTTCTTTTCGCCTGACTATGCAGCACGTGCCCATAGGTGGCCTTGCATAAACAGTCCGTATAATAGACTTGTCAGCCGAAAGATACTATTTATTTGACCATGCAGCCAATGCCCATAGGTGGCCCTGCATATTTCAACCCCCTAACGGGTTTTGTTAAATAATAGTAACATCATTCTTGGAAACTACTTCTTCTAATGCCTTTTAGATCTTTTTCATATCATTCCTCAGATTCAAATATTCTTAAGCCATAGTTTACATATTTTCTCTCATACTTGAGTATGGTAATTCGTTTTCAGATAAATTGTCAAGGAATTGAATCAATTTTAATCCATTTCGGTCAAAGCTATTTCGACCTTAAACATTAGCCCCTTTATGTCTGGCATGCATGACTTTAAACTGCCCACAAAAGACAAAGGAACTCTGAATAAAAGTCAAGTTCCAGCACACTTTCGCGTTGCCTTCTGCGCACTGAAGACTTGCGCACCACCTTTTCCTTTGGATTGATTCGATTTCCTCAGAGTCAAATCCTCATTTCTCTTCGAATCCAACTCTGAGGGAGGACTTTTTTTGATGCTCCATTCGTCACAGAATCTAAAGATCGGAAAAGGGGAATATCTGAGCTCAAAGTGATTCAACCTTTGAAGAAAACATCAAAAATCGACAAAGGCATGAACAAAGGATCAACAGCAACTGCACCGCGCAAGTTATCTCACTGTCGCGCAAGTACACTTGCTCGGCACCCTTGGTCACGCAAGTCACTTGTACGACCTAAGTGGTAACCGCCCGGTAACCGCCCGGGGTCTTCTTTTGCCTATAAATAGACCCTGTGGGCCCCCCATTTGAGAGGATATTTTATCAGAAACTCGGATTGAAGCTCCCGACGCCCAAGTCTCTTCTCAATGCTTCCGGAACACTTCTAAGGTAATTTCTTACCTAGAACGGAAGATCTAAAGAGAAGAAGGAAGGCCTAAGTGTTGAAACTTATCAACACTTGCGCGCCGACTTATTTCCTTCAATATAATTTGCGCGTCCCTTTTCTGGAAGAACCTCAAGAGGATTCTAAAGTGATTAAAAGGAGTCGCTCAAGTATTCTAATACTGGTTGAAAATCGCACAAGAACCCCACATGTCGCGCAGGTATACGTGTGCGACCAATACTTTCGCGCTGCCACAATACTTGTGCGCCTTTCAAGACTTGCGCGCCCCTACCTTTTCGGGTGCCTATCTTCCCCTTTTTACCCCTCTTAATCCATTACACCTTTCCTTTTCAAGATGCAGTCTTCAAGACACTCTTCAAAGCCATTTATGGCATGATTTCTTGATTTGACATCCTGAACTAAAAGGAATTCTGTGGAATATCTCTCAAAACCTAGTGATTTAAATATCCTTATGTCACTAAATATGGAGAGTTCATTCATTCAACCTCATCATTTAAGATGATAGAATCCTTAACATGGGTCTCCTTTTTTAGGAATAATCCCCAGTTATAAATCCTTTAATATGGGCATCTTCCTCAAGAGTAAGCCCCAAATTCTTAATGTTCCAAAACTTGGGCATCCTCTTCAAGAGTAAGCCCCAATCTCAAGTACTAGGCATCCTCCTCAGGAGTAAGCCCCAAACCTTAATTCCTTAAACATGGGCATCCTCCTCAAGAGTAAGCCCCAATCATAATCCTTTAACTTGGGCATCCTCCTCAGGAGTAAGCCCCAATCTCAACTATGTGCATCCTTCTTAGGAGTAAGCCCCAACCTCAAATTTGGGCATCCTCCTCAGGAGTAAGCCCCAAACCTTAATCCCTAACCTGGGTCTCCTTTTCAGGAATAAGACTCAGTCATAATCTTGGGTTTCCTTTTTCAGGAGTAAACCCCAAGCCCCCTTAAATTTCTCTTAACCAGTCCTAATTTACTCTTGATTTGGGTTTCCTTTTCAGGAGTAAAACCCAATCATAAGTCCCCTCCTAACATGGGCATCCTCCTTAGGAGCAAGCCCCAAGATTAGAGTATTCAAATCTCCATAAAGCACATATACCTTTATGGACCCTATTCCTGGATTTTCTCCCTAAAAGTAAATCCTAAACCTTCATCTATCTGGGAAGTCATACATACATAAGCCCCAAACAAATTCTTATGATTGCATATTTCATGGCACAATTGTCTAATTTTTACCAATACCTCTTGTTTCTCACACCGAGCATGACTCACGTGAGCTTAGAGTGTAAAAGTAATTATGACATTCTTCTTTGAGCCATCAATCATAAACATCATACTCCATTACTCGAACTACATGGGTTCTGATTCCTTTTCCAAAACAAAGGATACGTAGGTAGCCCATTTTTTGGGTTCGATCCCAACTTTGAAATAATCCATGTCCTTCTGAATGACAATAAACTTCAAGTGCCCCACTGAGTGGCTTTAAAACCAGCCTGGTCATCATAATGACCAAGAGACTTTTATATAAATGTTTTGAAGGATACCATTGACCAAGAATCTCTAAACAGATATAGATGATTCTCTATTGATGGAGAACCTCGAATACATATAAAAGATTCTCTAAATTTCTTGCATATTTAATCATTGATTGTTAAAACTAAAGAAAAGCACATTTTATACTTGGTAATGTAATAAGGATTCACGAACATAACTTAAATCTATAAAGAGAGTCCCGGAGTAGACAATAATTCCCCTCAAAAAGGTGTGATGAGTCCGACCTCCCATCCTCTCGACCAATGCAAATTCCTAAGCCTCATCAGTCCACAAGCTAATGAGCGCCTACCTTTGGAAAGTAGGTCCAAACAGATGTGGAATCATTGGATGTTTCCGGTTCTACGAACAAACCCGCTAGAAACCGATCGGAACGTTTGAATCTCAAATCAACGAGGTCATCCCCGAAATCCGTGGGGAAACAGTGACAAAATGGTATCAAAGGAGGTTAATGTTTTTGGGTTATATTGTTATTTTGGGATGAGTCAGGATAGACAGGGGCTAGGACTGTCGGGGCTCGGGGTTTTCGTTTTGAGCAGGGTGTCTGGCCCACACCTCTCATGGCATACCCTGAGTCACCAGGGGATGTTGGAATTTAAAGATTGACTTCACTTCCAGCTGAGACGTGTGGGATGCAGACCACATGTGGGCATCATGCAGATGTGTTGTAGTTGTTTATTTTATTACTGAAATGTGTTTTGATTATCTATATTTGATGTATTTGATTAAAATTTTCATAATTGTGGTATTGATTATTATTTTGTGACTGTTACATTTTGTAGCAACATGCCTCCCCGGAAAGCTATCACGCACCCACGGGAGGAAGCCGGAGAGAGATCTACCACACCAATTTATCAGAGGCTAGTCGAGGCCGTGGTCCGAGCTGTCCAGGCTCTAGGATATGGACCAGCTCCAGTTCCAGCTCCTATTAGAGAGGATGAGACTGGTCCTGGAAAGGACAAGGCCCAGGAGTTCCTGAAAAATAAGCCTCCAACCTTCTGAGGCAGCTCAGAACCCCAAGAAGCAGAGGAATGGCTCGAGAAGATCGAGCGTATGTTTGAGTTCCTGGAAACACCTGAGGAGCTCAGGGTGAAGTGTGCCTCCTTTCTGTTGGAGGGTACCAGCCATAAATGGTGGGAGTCAGTGCTTCAGGCTGGGAAGAATGAGCAGATGCGCTGGGGAGATTTCAAAGCTGTCTTCAATGAACAGTATTGCCCTGAGGTGTTGGCTTATGCCAGGTCTAGAGAGTTCATGGATCTTGTTCAGGGAAATCTATCTGTGATGGAGTATGCCAACTGTTTCGCTGAGTTGGTTCGGTATGCTCCAGAAATTGTCTCTAATGAGCAAGTGAAGACCCAGAGGTTTGAGAAAGGCTTGAGACCAGATATATACTCCCAGGTGTTCTTGTTTAAGCTGAGGACCTATGCTGAGGTCGTTTATCGGGCGTGCATGGTGGAGATTGATAGAAAAGGGAGGGCTGGTTTCTATGTTTCTGTATCAGCAGTGGGAAGTGGAAGCTCCTTAGAGAAGAAAAGGAAGTGGGGGGATCATGTGAAGAAAGGAGGAGGCAGTTCAGGGAACTCTTCTAGGCAGTTGACATCAGCGGCTTCTGATGCGAGATCGGTCGTGTGCCACCAGTGTGGGAAGCCCGGGCACATCCGTCCAGCATGCCCTCATCCTCCGAAGACCTATTTCCAGTGTGGAGGTATGGGACACGTGCAACTCTTTTGCGGGATAGCGCGTCCACTTCAAAGTGGGGTAGGATCCATGGCTCCCAGAGGAGTGCCAGCACAGTCTGAGTCGTCGAGGACTGGGGGATCTTGATTTGGCAGCCGTGGTGGTAGGGCTGGGTCATCTTCTGGGCAGAGCTAGTTCAGGGCACAGCCACAGACTAGCGGTTGTCTTCAGGCAGAGACTGGACATCTCCATGCGGTGGATCATGCACCACCAGGATCAGAGGCGGGACTGTCGACTGTTCGAGGTACCGTTTTGATTTCATCTTCTATAGCTGCTTCTCTTTTTGATACTGGTGCCTCTGTTTCATTCATTTCTGCCCATTTTGTGGACATTCTGAATCTTCCAACTGATTTGATGTCATTCGCAATGGAGTTGGTGACACCGCTGGGAAAGAAGAAGGAGTAGGGTCTCAGGTGCCCATCTTGTGCGCTTTCTGTGTCAGAGGTTGAAATGGAGTGGGACCTCTTGGTCTTAGATATGAACCTTTTTGATGTCATACTCAGGATGGATTGGCTAGTACACTTCCAGGCACACATCGATTTCTATAGACGGCATGTGATTTTCACGGCACCTAATGGGAGTCGTCAGGTTTTTCATGGAGAATGGGATCCTCGGTCAGGTCGCGCAGGGCCTCCACTCCCAGAGTTGGGAAGTGTTATCTTCCATTTAACTTCACTTATGCTAGAGGATGGTCTTTCCCCAAAAGGTTCACTACCTCATGTAGTGAATGAGTTTCCGGAGGTATTCCCAGAGGATTTTTTAGGCTTGCCCCCAGAGCGGGATGTGGAGTTTTCAATTGATCTGGCGCCGGGAACACAGCTGATATCTCTTCCCTCTTATCGCATGGCCCCCACCGAGTTTAGGGAATTAAAGATACAGCTGGACGACTTAGAATCCAAAGGATTCATTCGCCCGAGCGTCTCTCCTTGGGCCGCTCCTGTGTTGTTTGCAAAAAAGGCTGATGGATCCCTCCGGTTGTGCACTGAATACCGGAAGCTTAATAAGGTAACAATTAAAAACAAATACCCTTTACCCAGAATAGATGATTTGTTTGATCAGTTGAAGGGGGAAAAGTGGTTCTCATAGATAGACCTGCGTTCAGGGTATCATCAACTCAGGGTGAAGGAGTCAGATATCCCAAAGACAGCCTTCCGAAGCAGGTACGAGCACTTTGAGTATTTGGTCTTGCACTTTGGATTGAAAAATGCTCCAGCAGTCTTTATGGCACTTATGAATAGGTTTT
>CAUJRU010002257.1:64200-86382 GCA_963277665.1 Viscum album
TCCTTCAATATCTCGATTCCTTTGTTGTGGTGTTCGTGGATGACATTCTGGTATACTCTAGGTCTGAGGAGGAACACGAACATCACTTGAGGGTCGTTTTGGGTACATTACGGGATCACCGCCTCAATGCAAAGTTGTCAAAGTGTAGTTTCTGGATCAGGGAGGTGAGATTTCTCGGGCATGTGATCTCAGAGAATGGAGTTTCAGTGGACCCTGATAAGATTAGTGCGGTTATGTCATGGGAGCAGCCGAAAAATGTGTTCTAGATTAGGAGTTTCCTTGGCCTGGCTGGTTGTTATAGGCGATTCGTTCGGGATTTCTCTCGGCTTGCTTCACTGATGACTACCCTCACCTGGAAAGGGGTGATGTTTGTATGGGGTCAAGAATGTCAGGAATCATTCGAGGAGCTAAAGAGGCGATTGACTACTGCCCCCGTGCTGATTTTACCCGAGGCTAGAAAGGGATATGTGGTTTATTGTGATGCCTCAGGTATGGGTCTTGGGTGCGTGCTTATGCAGGATGATCATGTGGTGGTGTATGGCTCTCGCCAACTCTGGCCACATGAAAAGAACTACCCAACCCATGACTTGGAGTTGGCAGTAGTGATGCATGCTTTGAAGACGTGGCGTCACTACCTCTTTGGGGAGAAGTTTGTGGTCTATTCTGATCACAAAAGCTTGGCTTATATCTTCTCACAAAAGGACCTCAACATGAGGCAGCGTCGCTGGATCGAGTACTTGCAAGGGTTTGATTTTCACATTGTCTATACCCCAGGTAAGGGTAATGTAGTGGCCGACGCCTTGAGCAGAAGGGTTCCAGTACATGCTTTGAGTAAGTCCAGTGATGAGTGGACATTGGTGGGGATCTTTTCTCAGATGCATGTGGAGACCAAGGAACATAGTGGAGCGGCATTCATGGTGAGCATCCAGTTGACTCCTTCTCTGTTGGATTTGATTCAGCAGGAACAAACTAGTGATGAGCTTTGTCAGCGATCGAAGCAGTTTCTTCATGGTGGGGAGACATCCTCTGATTGGTCGTCATCTCCCGAGGGAATCTTGTGCTTCAAGGGTCGTTCGGTAGTGCCGTTATCTCTACAGAAGGTGGTGATGCTGGATAGCCACCAGTCTCAGTGGGCTGTCCATCCGGGTGCCACTAAGATGTATTATGATGTCCGTCGGAAGTTTTGGTGGCCTGGTATGAGACGGGACATAGCGGACTTTGTGTCGAGATGCAACACATGCCAGCAGGTGAAAGCAGACCACCAAAGGCCCTCCGGTTTGCTCCAACCACTACCCATTCCTACCTGGAAGTGGGACGAGGTTTCCATGGGCTTCATTGTTGGATTACCTCATACACCTCGAGCTAAGAATGTCATTTGGGTGGTGATTGATCGTCTAACCAAATCAGCCCACTTCATTCCGATCAGAGATACATATAAAGTGGATGAGTTGGGCCGTTTGTATCTTCAGGAGGTGGTGAGACTCCATGGTCTGCCATCAGTAGTTGTCTCAGATAGAGACCCTCGTTTCACATATCGATTCTGGGAAGGCCTTCAGAAGGCCTTGGGGTCCCAGATTAAGATGAGCACAACATACCATCCGCAGACGGATGGTCAGACAGAGCGGGCGAATCATATTTTGGATGACATGCTTCGTGCATGTGTCCTAGACTTTGGAGGTTCTTGGGATACCCATTTGGGATTGGTTGAGTTTGTTTATAATAACAGTTACCAATCCTCGATCTGAATGGCTCCTTTTGAGGCGCTCTATGGTCGGCCTTGTCGGTCCCCCCTCTGTTGGGCTGAGGTAGGTGAGACCTCACTACTGGGGCCGAGTATGGTGCAGGAGACATCTGAGAAGGTAAAATTAATCAGGAAACGTTTATTGACAGCTCAGAGTCGTCATAAATCATATGCTGACCGGAGGCGTCAAGACCTAGAGTTTTCTGTGGCTGACAGAGTATTCTTGAAGGTGGCCCCTCGTTTAGGCCATCGTCGATTGGGGAAGCAAGGTAAGCTGACTCCACGGTACGTCGGGACATTTGAGATCATCAAACATATTGGAAAGGGGGCATAAAGGTTGGCCTTACCTTCTCAGTTGACGTCCATCCATGATGTCTTCCATGTTTCTCAGTTGATGAAATACTACCCGGATCCGTCCCATGTGTTGATTTGGGAAGAACTGGAGATAGAGCATGACTTGTCTATTGTTGAGAGGACAGTGAAAATAGTGGACTCCCAAGAGAAGATACTTCGAGGGAAGTCTATTCCATTAGTTCGGGTTCTATGGCAGCATGGAAATGATACACATGAGACATGGGAGCGAAAGTCGTGGGTCGAGGAAGAGTACCCGTTCTTGTTTTCCAATCAAGACTCATGTTGACTTTCCGGGGCGGAAATTCCTTCATGGGGGGAGAATTGTAACATACATGAAATATTTAGAGGTATTTTTCATTTAATTTACATCCTTGATTTGTTTTGGTGGTTTTTCATGCATTTTTAAAGGAAATAGTGGGTTTCCAAAATTTGGGCCAACCTAAGAGCCCATTTCCAGTTTTGAAAGTATATTTTGTTTCTTCAATAACTCCTTAGTTTTTCAACATTTTTCAACCATTCAACGTCCAAAATGACCTTAATTTAAATATTAAAACCACAAAATAATTTTGGGCCCCTTAAAAATTCATTAGAATCATGGATTTGGGTAATAAAATTATGTATTGGGCCAACCCGAAAGCCCATTTCTAGTTTTAAAATTATTTTGTAATTCTTTCATAAAATATTTATTTTAATCCTTTTTCAGTGATTCCACCTCTCACACATTACGATCGAACCCCGGCACACCCCCATCTTCGTTTTCGACTCATTGGAGCTCATATTGATCGCGATATAGGGCCGAACTTCTGAAGCTCCAAAAAACGTCCAGATTTCTCAAGTAAGTTGTTTCTCTTCCTTATTCCTACCTTCTTCTTAGGGTTTCTTCCGTTTTTATTGAATCCCCAAATGTCCAGAATATGGGGTTTCGTACCTAGGGTTTTATTTTTGAGTTTCTTGGTCTAATCCTCTGGTTTTAGGTTCAATCTTACTCCTTTGTGGTGCGACGGAGGTGCGGTTGAAGTGACGCACAAGGATTTGAGGGTTTCGACTCTTTTGGTAGGTGATTCCATATGTAAGTGTTGTATAATGAGTTGTCTTGATGTATTTAGGTTTCCATTATTTTCATCATTCAGTATTTTGATTTCAAAAATTGATTTGGGTAGCATTTTAAAAGTGGTAGATTTTTAAGTGCCAATCTTGTGTGAAAATGGGTGTTTTACATGTGTAACCCATATTGTGCCTCTTGGTGTTGTTTTATAATTCAGGGATTGGATTTATAAAAATGTTTTGATGCTGAAATTTATGTTTTGGTATAATATTGGTCTCCATTTGGTTTTAAATATGGGATTTTAGATGAATTTAATGTGCAACATTTGATTAATTTTCTTGAAATTGTTTTATGGAAATTATAAATGGTTTATTGAGTTATGCAAAAGGTGAAAAGAAGGTGTAGATACTATTTTGAATGTGTGTGACCAGAACTGATATTTATATGTGAATATTAATTTTGGTAGCATGTGGTGACTATTTGAGTACAATACGGGAAACCCAGGTATCTAGGTGGGCTAACGTGTACTAGTACGCTAGTGAAGGGAGGGGTTTTGACCCTGGTTCACATAGCAAGTCTGACATGGATAACACTAAAAAAACTATAATGGAGATGATTGGAGACCACTAGGTTATGGGTAGGCTCCCTACTAGTGGCTCGTGCATGAGAACAAATTTCGTTATGGTTACTTTCACTGAGGTACGAGGTACTTGGGTCTCACAACAAACTAGTACCTAGTGGGGTTCCTACACTTGGTGCTCGTGGCCTTTTTGGAATTTAAAATTTCATTATGGTATTTTGGGATGTGAAAACCAGTAGCTTGAATGTTTTATTCAATTTCACTGATTCTTTATAGTTATCCCCATTGAAAGTTATTTTCTTTTCAAAGTTGCACTTTTAGAAATAAATGCAACTATTATCTATTTATAACTCTTGCAAGCCTTTTATTTTACAATGCCTATCACTTGAAATCCTTGGGTGATATGATATTGGGCTTAGTCTCACACCCTACTTACACCTCTGGGTGTAAGTATACTTGATCATGTTTGACACAGTCAAAGGAAAAGCCTTGGGCGATGGCGGTTTGGGTTGCTAGTTTCTCTCGATGGTGCGGTGTTGTGGAGACGGCTTGTGGGTGATGACCCCTTGTCATGTGGAGACTCATGGGCTATTTTCTGCTACTTTTATGTACCTTTATACCTCTTGTGTCTTGTTTAAACTCATATACTATGTTCTGAATTTTTATTAATTCTTGTTTGGCATAATTTTTCAGATTTGGTTTGTTGTTTGTTTTTGGTTATCTTATGAACCCAAACTCGGGTAAATCGTTCCGAAATGAATTTTTATGATACCCGGGCACTTGTGCGAGCCCGTGGGGATGGGGAACGCCCTTCAGGTCTTTCCATGAGCCGGGTTTGGTGCTGGTTTGATGGTGACCAGATTTGGTTCGTGACACCCATAGTGGATTGGGTTTACTCCCTATTACCATATTTTTTATAAGGTGATATATAAATCATTATTATATTCATTCAAGGGAATTTTCTTTCTTTTACATCCCATAAAATCATAATATGTGAATTAATTTGTGTTAAATATATAGGAAAAATAATTATTTCCATAAAAAATAATAACATAATAAACTAGTGTAAATTAATAATATATCCACTAACATTAGAAAACTCTCATTGAATGAACCCTTCATTCATTATAATGAAATATGATGTATTTATACCATATAAAATTTATGGTATAATATTTAGTCAATATTTTTACTATTCAATCAGTGTATAGGTATTTATCTCAATGACTATTAAATAGAATAACCAAAAAAGGATTTGTAGATGGTAGATGAATAACAGAAATACATATAAATAATTGATTATAATGAATGCAAGAGGAAATGATGGACCATTCCTCACATATAAATTTCACTCTCACAACACCACATTTATATGTAACATAGATGTGTATGAGATAATTAATTTCAATATAATGATACAGATAAAAAACATAATATAAAGAATGATATAGATATAATTTATTTTGAAGAATGGTTTGTACTAAAAAGAAAGAAGAAATTCATCACAAAGGACAGGGAGTGTAAAAGATAAATATTCATATAAAAACATTTATTGAATTAAAAAAATTAAATAGTGTTTGACCAATGAAATAAAAAATATATTCAAACCCTTATTTATGTTTCTAAAGGATAAAATTTTTTATCAGAAGAATATCACCCAGCATAGTCAAACAATGATTGTAGTTAGGAAATCATGGTATGTATTGTGCAAAGAATGAGTTAATTCCCAAACAACCATCATTAGGATTATTGCGCCATTGATTATCATGTAAAGAGCCTACATTAAGTTTGTTTGTATCCATATGTAAATTTTAATGCAAGGAAACATCAAACTCATTATTTTACAAAAATATGTAGATACATTATGAATAGATCAATGATTGAGAATTATTACAATAGGTGAAGGTAGTATAACGAGAGTGAATGGTTATCTATCAAATATCAAACAATAAATTTTTTTATAAACCATGAAGAAATTAGGTTAGAAATTATAATATATAAAAGGAAAAATGGTCCAAAATATTAAAAATTCATTATAAAATTAAAATTAGAAGTAAAAATATTTTAAGGTTTAGTTAACCATGAATCAAATATAATTTAATGGATGAAAATGATTTGGATAAATGAATATCATTAATTACATTATAAAATATAGTAAAATAGTTTAATAGGTTATTATATACATCCCATAAAATTTAATGTTTGTGAATATAAAGAATATCCCAATGAATGAGAATTGAGAAAAAAATAGTTATAATAGATTATCAATTTCATATAAATAAATCTTCATCCAATAAATTTAGTTATGTCTTAAATTGTTTAATTAATTCATTTTCATTTTTCATTTAATTGTTAAAAAATTAATTCTTTCATCAATTGTTTAGGAGCTCTTTGGTTTATAGTCCCTAAAATAATTGTTCTATAATTGTAATAGTTAAATGATATATACAAGGGATAAATTAATTATAAAATATTAAAGTTATATTTTTTTTTACATTCTATAATTCACATTTTCAATATATTATAAAATAATCACCATGTGTGGAATCTTCCCCACTATGATTGATTTTTACTTTAAAAAATTATAGGTTTATATATTATTATTTTAAGTGATATGATATATAATTTAAAATTACATATTATTAAAAATAAATTAAATTCACCTTAATAGTATATTCAATTTATAAATATATTTTAATGAATTTTCCATAAAACACATAATTTTACAAAACATAATTATTTACTTTTGTTGCTTAAAAAAATCACATTGAGTGACTTATTTTATATGGTTTAAATGATGGGAAACAGAAATATATGACATAATTTTAAAAAAATTGTTATATTATAATAATGATATTGTTTTAAATAACTATTAAATTAATAACTTTTGACTAAATGTATTTATTGAAAATTTTAAACAAAATGACACCATTTTGAAAAACCCATATTTTGATGTAATAAAAACATATGATGTGTATTTTATAATATAGATTTTTCAAAATATTGTCAATAAGAGTTATGAATAACAATAATTAAAATAATATAAAATAATATAAGTATGTTAAATATATTTTTTGGGATGTTTATAGGGTAGTAATTTTTTATATTAAATTAATTTATTGAATTAAGAAAACTTCTTTTTCCACATAGTAAATGGTTTTGAAAAAAGTTTAATGAGACAGAATTTATAACCACTTGGGAGTAAAAACATTATTGGTAAATTGTTTTAGAAAAATATTTTGTTCTTTTCAATTTAGTAAAATCCATATTGTCATACTGTTTTCACCTAATTGGAGACTATATATATAAAAAATATTTTTTATCCAATCTCCATTATCACACATTATCATTCATTATATTGTTTACACTTATGTAGTTTTCATACCTAGAACCTTCAATTATAGTCTATGTATGGGAAAAGTAATTAAAGATCACCTTATATTCCTAGTAAAGGTGATCATTTATGATTCAATCATACATAAGAAGAAGATGTCAATAAGTGGATAATTACTTAATCATGTGCATGTAGTCAACATAAAATATTTATACTCATAAATGAAAATCATAACACTAAAATCATGTAATATCTAGTAGTATGATTAATATGTGTTTAAAATCATAAATCATATTTATCAGGTCATAAAATACTCGTGTGGCATCATAAATATAGGATATCATAATCGAGTTAATATAGATAATTGTAATCATGTAAAAGAATAATTGTCTAATAATAAGTATATGAAATCATAATCACAAATTAGGATGTAATTATAGTTATTTACAATCATATTCATTATCATCGTTTTCATCACATATGATAAGCTTATCATATTACCCATAGCATTTTAGAACTATAATTGACCCAACAATCACATTATTTTAATCCATACAATATAATTCCACAATATCATAAAAACATTATATCATTATATAACATGTGGATTAATAAGTGGAATCATGAAATCATCCTAAAAACATCATAATAAAGAATATAGAAAAATGAAGTGGATGATATCAATTAATAATATCCCTAAAAATCATTAAATCTGTAATGGATGTTTATATAAATGAAAAATTTATTTTATAAAAGCATTAACAGTTTTGTTTTATAAACTCAAGAATATATCATTTTTCTTTTATAAATATTAAAAACATAAATTTTAAAAACATAAATATATAAAATATTACATTAAAAGAATCATGAGAACTCTTAAATTATTTACCATGATGAATAGAACACATTAAAGTGGTAAATATTGTTCCTATAGTATATGTTAAAATAAAACATTCCTTCAATCTTTTACAAAGAGTCACGTGTGGGTTTTAATAACATTTCATGAAAATAATAATTTAATTTTTTTGAATCAGTCAATTGTAATATAGAGTCTAGTTATGAAGCACTTTATTTATCAATAAATTCTTCCTTAAAACATTTTATGAACATATATATGGAGGTTAATTATTACTGACCACACAAAAATATATAATTTTGGATATTATGAAATAACTTCTTTTAGATCCATTATATTATGAAATAGTTTAACATATAACTAATAGTTGAACATTATATATGTGAAAATTGGATAAGACTGTATATATATTTTAAAAAAGATATATTATACAATTTCTCTCATGGTAAGTTTATATATAGACAATTCCAAAAGTAAATTATATTAATCCCTAAACCTATAGAGGTATGGTAATATTTGAATTGATATATAATAAAATAGATAAAAATAAATATATATTATGATTCCAATAAGTCTTTTTAATTAATCATAAATTTAATTCATCGGTAGTATATATACAACTGCATGATCCTGGCATTTCTGGAGATTCCTTATACTCCATTTATTGTAATCATTTACCCTTTTTTGAAAATAAATTGTTTGGTTTTTTAACTTATTGTTGTTTGGGTGAAATTAATGATGTTTGGAACCCAAAACAGTCTATGCACAGTTGGTGCATAGTAAGGTAAAATCATACGACATTCCATTTGAAACCAGGTTCGCTATTTTTGAATGATATAAGGTGGAGCATGATTTGTTAATGGTTTGGCCAATCCTTGTGGCCACCCTCCCAAACTATTCAACCATAATTATCTTGGGTTTTTATGGATGGATAATGGTTTTTCAAAACATTTACCCCATAAGAATTGGTTCGTGGTTAAGGTTCACAAATTGGAAAACCTTGTTTCTGAAACCATGAAATCATGCTAATTAAATTTATTTCCTTTGACATTTTAAAAAATAATAATAAACCCGTTATTTTTAACACCTAATCACCCCAAAATAGACATAAAAGCATTATATGTTTTTTTACACTCCCAGGTTAAAGCCAAGGCCCCATAATCCCCTTTCTTGAAAAATTGATTATCTGTTAGTGGATCGTCTCCTCTATAATATGTAATTTTTCCCTTTTTGATATTCTCTATATCTATTTTTCTCTTTACTGATGAGTTGGGATAATATTTAATCTATTAATATGGATAGATATATATTTTAAACAATATTAATCGGTTGGATCTTGATCATAGATGTTGTTTCTAGATCTTATTTACTATTTTTTTATCATTCAACGTCAATTTGTGATTTTTTGTTTGGAAAAAATTCATCAATGACCATGAATTAGGTAGTATAATTTTCAATTCCCATAGACTTGATTATAATTGTGTCTATTTAATTGTGAAATTTCAATTACAATGTTGGGAAATTTAATCTGAATCCGAATTAATTAATTGCTCCAATATGTGATTGTGAAATTCTTCAATATCAAAATTAATAAATTGGTGAAAATTTTGATAATTAAATTGATGAAAAATGGGATATTGATATTGACTGCTTAAATGACAATGAATATGATTGTAAACCATTGGGTGTGTTGATATGATATAAATGGTGAGCCTATAAAATGTCTTGAATAAAGATTAATGGTAAGGGTTGATAAATGCTTGAAAATATTAGACCTTCTGTTGTGATATTTTTTATCTAGTTTTGGGACAAGGAATAATGCTTCCAATACGTTTGGGGTTCCAATTTGTTTCCTTTTCCCCTAAATTTATATATTCCATCCATGTGATCAATTTTTTAGGAAAAGGAATGTTTCTCCAATTACCCAGAGGGTACCAGACTGCTACTTAGTCCCTGATTATTTGAATGAAAAATTGTATTTAAATTATTAATAAACAAATTTGAATGAAGTGTGATATCACTTGATTGATGGTTTAGACTTATGAACAACATGAAATTGGAATTGTTGGTTGGGGTTCATCAAGGCCCCAATGAATTATGTTATTAGTTAAATAATTATTTAATTACAGATTTTTTAACATTATAACTTGTATTTTATTCATTAAACAACTACATTCCCTATTATAGACTAGATATTATTAAAGATGCCATTGATGGTGGTTTACTGATTTGTTCTCATGCAGAACATAGGAAATGTTATTGGTAGTTGAATAGAATTCATATTTGCAGCAAAGGATAAAATAAATATCAATATGTAGATGGTTGAGTTTGGATGAATCACAGAGTTGGAAAATAGACATTATGTCTAGACCAACATGGGGAGTTTTCAGGGTCATTATTTTTTTGATTGATTTTTACACATGACACATTTATAGAATGAAATGTTTACAGCTTTGGTTTATATAATTTTATCCAAATTTTTTGAATAGCACATGATGTTGGTCTTTGTCGGTTATATATTATTCCGGTTATTGTATATGATACTATATCTATCATGTAGGTCTTATTTCTTTTCTTATAATTTTATAATGTGGGTATATTCTCCCCATTTTTATATATTAGATGATCAATTTCAGTTGGCCTCCTTTTTTGTCAGTGGAGGTTCACTTGAGGTCAATTAAGCCACCAGGTTGGGGAATTTGAATGTGGCACCCATGTCAGAACAACAGAATGTGGATGAAAGGAGTATTTTCTATTTTTTTAGTTTTATTACTATTTGGGATGATATAAATGAGAATTGAATGACTTGGGATTTTGTCAAGAGCATGTTCATGTGGGTATCTAACCCTTGTATTTGGGTAAAATCATGAACAGATTGTCATATTTAGGTTCTTGATGTTTTTTTAGGGTTTAATGTTTGTTCACCATGGCTAATTCATATACAATGTGATTTTTTTATTAGTTTCGTGCATTTTAATCGTGTCCCATTATGGAATGATAGTTTGGTTTACATGTATCATTTTATGCATGTTAAATTTATGTTACAATTATCTTATTTTTCACATATATGAAATAATGTATATGGTGAGTTGTTGAAAATAAACCATTTTTCATTGTTTGAGTAATTTAAGATGAAAATGTTCCTAATAGAAATAAAATTATTGTAAAATTTTTCCAATTCTTATAGACTGAATTGGATTAATTTTTTTCTAATGGAAAACATGAATTTTGAAAGTGTTTTACTCTATGTTATCCTTGAACCAGGTAAGATATGGAAGATAAAACTGATAGTACCTTGATTTTGACAATGTATTTGGGTGTGTAATTTAATATGAGATGGAATTTTGGTAATTCCTCTTACATAAATGTGGAAATAATTTTTTTATCCATCCTAACACATGTTTTTTGGATTTTAGACATATGCACCCCTGATGATGCCTTTTGATAGGGTAAAATTAAAACATATATACACTTGTGGCTCCAATAGTCAATCTATATGATCCAATAGATATAGTTAATGGTTTAGAATAGATGTTCTGTGAGAAAGTTTATAGAATAATTCTGATTTTTGAAAGAGACATAGGGTAGGTTTTATTGAATATGTCTGACATTAAAGATGGGTTCTAGTTTAATGACTCCAAACATTCACTAGAGTAGGTGAACCTGAGGGATAATAGTTCTATATTGAGTCTATCTAGATGATCCTAGACCACTTTGATAATCTTACTGAGAAAAGATTCCAACTATATTTTTATATGTTATGTGGTAATGTGATTTTTTGGGGGATAATCTATACTCAGAATAGATTCATGGAGAACATGGTATGGATAGACTTATAGGAGATGTTCATAGATAAAATTTCCAAAATATTCTTCAATGTAAAAGGGAATATAAGTTTATATTTTTGACCTAAGTTAGTATATCCATGCTGTACTATACTAGTAACTTAAATGGTTTGTAGTCCATTGTTCATGTGTTGGAAAGATGTGAGGTTGCTACAGCGTAGAATTTCAGAAATGGGATTATATGTGAGATTATGTCTCATGTTAAAATCATTCTACTGATGATGTTTTCTGATATAGTGGATTACGATATAAGTTTTTTGGGGAACCCGGATTAGGATTCTAATGTGATGTGGGTGGTTTCTTCTATATAACCAGGAAGTATGTCCTCCAAGGGTGAGAATCTAATATTTAATAATTTCAACTCGGGAAATGGAAACTATAGTGGTCATGGTGATGGATCAGTTTCTTAATGTTGTATCTATTTATACTTAAATTATTGTGGTTGGTTGGGTCACATTTTTAGCTTGTGTCCCTGAACATTAGTAGAGTGATGTGTTTGCATCACGATGGGACACTCATATAGGTATTGTATTAAACCTATACTGATCAGTAGTGATTGAGTATTTTAGGTAGTTGGCATGGTACGATATGGCAAGAGAGCCTATAAAATAATAGTGAAGTAATTCAAGGGGCTCGGAATATAGTATGTGGAAGAGGGGTAGGAATTTTGCATGCATTTTGACCAACACTTTTGGATAGATAGGATGGTCCATCAACTATTATAGGTTCTATTCATGTATATTCTAGGATTTATAGTGTATTATTTGATATATGTGCCTCTCACTCATTTATATATGGTAAACATATCAATTTTTTGAGTCATATGGTTGATTTTGTGAGATATTTTTTAATGATCGAATGAATATTGAGTATGCAGTCGAGGTACCTCAATAAATGTATGGAGTGTTCCCTTAAAGTAAGGGTGTATAATATATTTTGGGATTTTTGTATACTTGAAAAGTAAGGATTTTAATTTTTTATGTAATGGTTTGTATCATATCGAGCCCGCTTAGTTTCTTAACGTATGAGGGTAACCTTTACATCTCTAGGGGGTAACAAAAATATTAATTGTGGAGAGTGGGATATCTTGGAAGTTCATGGATGTACAATTCCTCAAGAACTATGGGATCCCACCACCCATGATGCAATTATTCTACTATATGATGGGGGTGTGATGAATTAAACATTAACACCCATAGTGGATTAGTTTTAGGAATTTGTTTCCTGAAGAATTATTAAGGATTCCACCTGAGAGGGATGTTGAGTTTATAATTGTTCTCATGCATGGTGATGAACTAGTTTTTATTCAACCTTATAGAATCACACAAACCTATAATTAAGAATATAATTCTCAACTGGGAGAGTTTATTGATAATATATTTATCTATTCAATTATGCATGTTTTATATTCCACATATTTTTTAATAATAAGGCTTAATGAAAAATAAATTTATCAGTTTATTAATAAAAGTTGAACCATATGATAGTAAAATACCAACATCATCATCCATCTATTGATGGTCCCTTTGACCATCTGAGGGGAGATTTATTTCTATAGGACTGGATTGAAACTAAGAAATCATCAGTTTATACATAGACCTAATAATCTACTATAGATAGTTTTTAGGATCTTGTATGGCCTATATGAGGTTTTCTTGATGACATTCGGGGTGATGAATGTACCGACTATTTTTATGGCTTTAATGAACTGAATCATCTACCCATATGTAAATTTATTTTTGGTCATTCTTTGGAGGAAATATTTTGGTAATATGAAACTTGGGATGATCATTACCAATATCATGACATTATTTGGAGTATAGTGAGAGAGAATTGGCTCTATGAAAAGATATATTAGTTTAAATTTTTAATCGACTGGGTAGATTTATTGGGTCACATCTTCTATGATAAATCTGTGTTAGTGGACCCAAATAATGTTTAGGTTGTAGTTTCTTGGAATTATACAAATATTTTTTTTCACATCTATATCTTTCTGAGATTAGTTTTTTATTATATGGGGTTCATCCATGAATTTTATCACATGGAACAAAAAATTTATTTATTAAAATAGAAATGTATTAAATTTAATTTTCTAGAACATGTAATGATTCTTTATGGGATTTGATGAAGTGTTTGAATAATAAACCAATTTTGATCCTACCAGTTCTGGGCGACCAATATACAATGTTTTTTAATGAATATAATATCAGAATTGGAGTGGTGTTGACCAAAGGAGATCAGGTTTTGGGGTGTGATTCCTGAAACATAGGGACTCAGGAACCGAATTACGAAATGCATGATCTTGATTTCACTACGGGGGTATTTGACTTATTGTGTTAGCAACAATATCTATTAGGTTAAATGTTTTCTATTTATAGCAATCCTAAGATTTTAAATTATATAAATTCATAGTGAGAAATTAATATATAAATGTTGTGGTGGGTTAAATATAAGTTTCCATTTGGAAATGATTTATCATATACACCCAGTAAGAGAAACATTATTGCTAAAACAGTTAGAAGGAAAATACAGACTCATGTATTTTATAAGTCTTGTTTGGAGTGGAATATGATCACCCTACTAACTAACATGAATATTCACAGTCAAGAGGGATAATATAATATGACCTTTATGTTAGTATAATTTGAGTCCAAACATTATAGTTAAATTAAGGATACATATTATGATGTTCTAGAGTTTTTTCCTTGAGGGAAATCCATGAAGGTGGGGTGTCACCATTCCATTAGACCATATATAAAGATGATAATATCAATGTCATGATATAGGTTGTTGTGTCTATGTGTACATGAGAATAGAGGATTTTTTTTGTTTTATTATTCCAAGTGGGAGGTGTATCCTAGATATACAAAAATGTACAGTGACCTATATCGATGTTATTAGTCGTTGACCATGAAAAAGTAAATTCGATGTTTCATATCATCATGATACAATAATAACCATGTGATGGGTGAGCATCAATAACCTGATGTTTTATCATAAGCTTTTCCCATTTTGGAATAAAAATTTGACTATGTTACTATATACCTCATAGTGTTTCTTCCAATTATTTCCCATAAGAATGATGATATATGGTTTATTTTGGATAGATTAAATTATTTATCCAATTCCATGACAATCCTAGATACATTCTCAGTGGATAAGTTTGTGGATATGTTTATTTGGGAGATAGTTCGTCTTCATGGGGTTCTGTGTAGTATAGTTTCATAACATTACTTGTGATTCACTTAACACTTCTATAAATGATTTTAAATGATGCTCGGTACACATGTTTCACTTATTATGGCTTTCTACTAATTAAAATATGGGAATTATGGATGTATTATACATGTTTTAGAAGAAATTATATGGGCATGTGTTCTAAACATTAGTGTGACTTTAGAGAAACAATGATCACTTATTGATTTCAGTTAGAAGAATCGGTGGAAGATGAATATTCATATGGAACCAAATGAAGCAATATATGGTAGTCCATGTATATAACCACTATGTTGGGTGGATGAAGGTGATTCATAGATTTTGGGACCGAGTCTCATGTAGTAGACATCAGAGTATGTCCAAATGATTCAAGAATGTATGGTTATCCATCAGTGTATTTAAAATTTTTGTGTTGATCAATGATTATGAGCCCTTAAGTTTATAGTGGATGATATTGTGTTCCTTAATGTGTCACCTATATTGAACCACTGTAAGAATTAGAAGCTAGGACTATTAGTTCCTAGGTTTGTTTGACCTTTTCATATTGTGTAGATGATTGGACTTTTGGATACCAATTGATACTTCCAAAGAGGTTTCATGCTATAGATGATGTTTTTTAGGTCTCATGGAATTGTTAGTACCACCCTAACCATATAATTTTATTTAAATTGATGATGTTAATATTGATATTGATGCTTCCCCATAAGTGAATATGATACCTATTATGGATCGTAGTGAGAAATTGTTGATAGGGAAGACTATGCCGATTGTTTAGGAATTATGGAAACATGGATATGTTTATAAGGTAGCATGGGAGAGATTGAAGCATATATGTAGGACTATTGGATACAAATTTTCACCTTGAAACTGTAGTGATGATTCAGTGTAAAACATTAGAATAAGATCTCTTCCTTTCTAGAGATTCCTTGTGCTTATTTTAAGGTACGCTTTTACCCTTTTTTATACCTTGATTGGGTTATTACTATTGGTTGTTTTAGGTGAAATTGATTATGTTTAGAAGGCCAATGTAATATTCATATTTTGAGCATGGTTTGGAAAAACTATGCAGCTTTCTTGAAGAAATAATGTGACCTATTTTGGTGAGATATGTGTGGCACACCGTAGTAACATGGTATGGATAATCCTTACAAACTCCCTCACAAACAGTGCACCCCGAAACAGTGGTACTTTTGATATTTATTGAAGATTCTGTCAAACTATGAGCCATTTAGTTGAAATTGTTCACTCCCATAGAAGAGGCGCATAGTAAATGGGACCAATTTGTGAAACTATGTGCCACTTACTTGGAAACTAATTCTTTTATTTTTTTAATTATTCTGATTTTTTAAAAAAATATTAACCCCCCCTGATTTTAACACTTAATCAATCCAGATCTTCCCTAAACACATTTCATTAATTTTGAATGCTCCTGGGAGGATTTCGATGTTCCTAAAACCCCATTCATGATGAATAAAAGATATTTTTGAAGGATTTTATACTATACTATATGTTTTTCATCCTTGTTAGATTTCCTCTTCCTCTCATATCTCCTTCCTGAAAAAGATGGATAATTTATCCACAACACTCAATGGATTAGATCTAGGTTTTGAGGGATCTTGAAACTATAAATTATGATGTTATGTGTTTTTCTACATATTCTATGTCGTTTTTTATTTAATTGTACCGCATCAATTTTGGATTTTGGTTTCATGAATGTTCATCAATTACCTTGAGGTAAGTGGTATAATATTCATTTCTCGTAATCTTGATTATAATTTCATGTGTGTAATTGTGAAATTTCAAATTCCATTTTGGGAAATTGAATCCAAATAAAAATTAATTAATTGGTCCAACACGTGATTATATAATTAGTGTATATAATGATTACAAATTTGGTGAATAATTTGATTATTAATTTTATAAAAAAGGGGATATTGAAATTATTTCATAAATAGTTTATGAATATTATATAGACCCATGGGTTGTGATGATATGAATGAAATGATAAATTTTTTATGTGGGTTGTATAATGATTTATATTAATGGTTGGAAATATTGTACCATGTATTGTGATATTTTTGAATGAGTTTTAGGACATGGATTGCTATTGGAAATACCAATGGGGATACAAACTCCTTATTCAGTCCCCTAATTTATATATATGTACATATGTATGTATGTATGCATGCATGTATTGAATGTGGTACCTGAGTTGTGGGACAAGGAAAACTACTCAAAACACCAATGTGGTGCCAGATTGAAACTATAGTCCCCTATTGTATTAATGTGAAAATGAAATTAAATGATAAATATAAAACTATTAGTTTATCTGAATGGTGATATCACTTGGTTGGTGGTCCATACTCTAATATATACTGAAGATTGTATTGTTGGTTTTGGTATCATTCTGAAACAAGATATTTATGTGGTTAATTAATGAATTATTTAATTTTTGTATCTATTTATTTTATCGCTTCTATTTTTCTCTTTATAAAACAATATATACTCTTAGAGATAAGATGTTGTTTTATACATTTTTTGTGGTGTCCTACTATATTATAACCATATTCTACTCTGGTTTTCTAATCGGCCCACGAATAGACATCTATTTTGTAGTACATGATAATAAATATAGCCCTATCATATATGGATGATTTAGGATAGATCATGGATGTGGGAACATGACATGATATTTTGAACTTCATGGGGTGCTTTCCAGATGAATTTAATTTCTTTATTTTCTATTAACACTTGTTAGATATATAGAATGTCTTGTCTATAGCTTTGGTTCATTGTCATTTATACATTATTTGGGATTCTCATTGATGTTTATCCTCATTATTTATTTACTACTATTCTTTATTACCATTTCCATATCATTTGTTTATTTGCATTGTTTTGGTACATTGATAAATAGGTTATAGTTTACACTTGATATATATTATACCACTACTATTAGTCAGTAGCCTCTAAAACATGGGGAACCACACATGAGGTCATGTAACCAACTAGCTTTGGGAATTGGTATTTGGTACCCATGTCTTTACATTACAACAACTCAATTTTAATCTTCTAAAAAATATGTAATATGTATTGATGAAATAAAATTTAGATTCACAAATATCACCTTATGATTGACATAATTTTATAGAATAATAATATATTTTATAAAAAAATTATATTTACAATAAATATATACCATAAATATATTATACATATGAAACAATATAGCAAACACTCTTAATAAATTTTCACTCATTTATCAACAATTCATTATTAAAATCATTTTTTCATGTTGTTAAATGTTTTGTTATTCATCAAAGTTTTTTTAGGTGAATTTTTCTCTTCCATCTGGATCATGTATTAATGATATAAGAAATAATAATCAAGTTATATATACCATATAAATTCATTATAAAATGTTTTGTGGAAATATATGAATGGGGGTGATAGAAAACTAAAATATATACTTCATAAAATAAAATATCAATAAGTTGGAATTAAAATTTATTTAATTTAGTAATAGAAAAAAGAAATAATAGCTAATGTATATTTCATTAGTAAGGATTCAAAAAAATGATAAATATCAAATATATTCATCAAAACAATCATTATTACTATCTGTTTTGTTAGAGATGAAAAATGAAATACTTCGCTTCATGGAGATGGTAGTCCATATATACACACTCATAAATCATTCAATTTCCTTTCGATAGTTGTGTAAAAAGTTAGATAATATTATATATTACATATAGTATAAATATATAACAAATATATTATATATACATTGAATCCATCATAATAATGACACATTTTAGATGTATATTGAAAATGAAATACATAACTTCACAGACAAAATAGTCTACTTGAAGTCATGATAGATGCATTCATTCACATTTGGGTTAAAAAATGGAAAAATATGTTACACCAAAAAAATCATACCATTTTTGTATTGTGGATATAATTTTATTTTTATATCAACCTGTTTATTTATGGTTTGAAGGGGTAATATGATAAATAATAATGAAATAACTAATTTCAAGAGTTATAAATGTTATTTGAGAAACTACATTTTGGTTACACGTTAAGCCTTATAGTATTTTATTTTTGAAAGACCAGAAGATTTATATGGTGGGGAATTAATTTAAGAAGATATTTTTATAGGTATTGGATAATATTGAGGGCTCATATTTAGTGAATATTATAGAATATGAGGTTTCTTTTTAAAACTGAGATTTGTGGAAAACATGAACATTAGTGAAACAATAATACATAATATATATCATAATAATATCGCATATCTCAAAATAAAAATATTTTATAATTTTAGATAATATAAGGTCTAATTCCAATAAACCGTCAATAATTAAAAATTTATTATGGACATTATAGATCTTATCTATTTTTTTATCCCCCTGTAAAACCTTTTAACATTTACCGTAGTGATAATGATTTAACATAGTAACAATTCAATATGAAAAAAATTAAAAGTGTCCCTATAAAAATGTATAAATGTGTATTCAAAATGTGGAAACCATTTTATTAGAATCATTTTTTTTAAATGGAACAATTTTATATTTCAATACGCGTGAAAAAATAAATATTTTCTATAGAATACATGCATTTTTAGTCATAAATTTAATTTAATTTATTTTTTATTTCATGGTAGACAAAATTACATGAATTTATAATTATTTCATTGAATAAATTAAATAAAAAATACATTAAAATCATATATATATATATTAAATAATATAATTTATATGATTAGTTAATATTTTTTCATGAAAATATTTTTTATAAAAAATCAACTATTATATTAAAATGACTTTATCTACATTCTTATATAATTGATGGTCATTGTTTAAATAAATTATACATATTACCAAGAAATATCATTAAGATTTTCTTATCAATTATAATTATATCTGAAAACAAAATATGTATAAAAATAAAATTTGTGAAAAAAAATTATTTAATATTATATGATTATACTAAAAACAAAGTGCTTACATCCAAGGAGTAAATAAATGAATTTTCATTATATTAAAAATTAACAAATATTTCATATATTTTTATTCTTATTAATACTCACTAATATAATTATTATCTGATAAATATAATTTTTATTATTAGAAAAAATTTTAAATTTGGTATTATCATAGTATTGTGTATAAATAGTACTATTTAAAAATCGAAAAATTGGAAACATATTATAAAGAATCAAGGTATATCAATTTTCTACCATTTTAAGATGTTCACCCATCAAATGTCATTGACCAAATTAAAAACTTCTATTGATATTTATACATCATCACATACTATTATTTCCTCATAGATTATACATTTTTTTTATTTCATCAAATTATTTTATCCATTCGAGTAGTCTTGTTCCATAAAACAATATCTATATGATCCATAATTAATTTTAGTTGTTCATAATAAGAATGATCAATCTCCCATTATACAACCACAAATTTTGGATATGCGATGGATTTGATATGCAATTTCTCAAATTTAAGGCAAGGATCAAATCATGACCATCAATAGAATTTGAATGAATCGATAAGTGATAAGCTACAATTCCAATATGATTAAAAATCTAAAACTGGATTATATATCATGGGATTTTATTTACATTTTTTTAAAATATCATAAAATATATCAAAGGTGATATTCATTAAAATTCCTTATCACGACATCATATTGTAGTTCTCATCCTCGATTTTCTATATAGAGATTTTATGGACTATGAGATGACTTAATGTGATACTAAATTGATTTATCATTCTCTTCATTTTAATAAATTATATTAGTTTCCAATAGATTTATTCCGTCAATATCATCTATTTACATTAATGTTTTTCACATCCCGCTATAGAGCAATTCATATGGACCCTTTGAAATGTGTTGTTGAAGGTTTTCCTTTTATGAAAACTCAACCATATGATGTTTTTGACCCAAAACATATTTCAAATCCATAAAAATTATCCTAGAATATATTATAGAGCTTTAATGGTCATAATAGTCTTAAAATATTTCTAAATATGATATGATACATTGAAACCCAATTTTGTATCTAGATATTTCTTAGTTATTAACCAATACATTAAGCTAAACCTCAGAATTTGGTCTGTTTCAATAGAATATGGTACTCTATACATTCTTACCACTATTTATCAGGATTAAATATACATGATTAAAATTTGATGCACTCGCTCTATATAGAAATCACATATGATGAAATATTTATTATGGAATTCAGAAGTTTTGGGGAGTCCGATGATGAAGTCAATGTTGAGGATTTTCTATTTTTATTATGGTATGAGTAATTGTGAAAAAATACCCAAAAACATCTTGTACATAGTCTTACAAAGATTTCACACTAATAAAGAAGGTGAATATTTGACAATGTACCTCTTCATATTAACCCACCAAAAATAATATTTATGATCTCTATACATCATTGTACATCCTAGATAAATAGCGAATGATGAGAATATAGATTAATCATACAATTTCTTCATCTATTCCATAATTTTATAGAAACATAATATTTTATTAAAACTTATCTATCCATTAGTATCATTATTTAACTCAATAAAAAAGTTCACATTTTTTATAATTCCCCATCCACCTTATATACCTCTCTAACATTATATTGTTAAGTAGTTAAAATTTAATTATATAATGATATGTTTTCCTATTCTGAAATTATTTAACTATTCATATTATATAAATACAAAGGTATTAGATTATATTAATTCTTTATCATAGTCATTCAAGGGTGATCCTTCCAACATAGATCATTATCCACCTTCCTCTTCATCATAGGTTGGTAGTATATTATGCATTAATAATAATTAATAAACTGAACCCATATCTATTTGATCTTATTCAACAATTTAATTTTTAATATATACTTCACTCATTTATGATCTTCATGTATGACAACATTCATGAAATATAAAATTATTAAAAATATTAATAATTAATCTGTGTTCATGAGATCTATATAAATACCCAGGTAATTTTTCCCTTTATCATTTGGTTGCAAAAAGGAGTAATCAACCCCTATGAAATTTTAAATGATATTAAATTCAGATCCCAACATTGACGCATCATGATAAAAGAAAAACTATTCTACACTACATGTTAGTGTGATTAGTGGTTTACTAAAAGACATTTTCTTCAATGACATGAAATGTTCC
>CAUJRU010002258.1:0-86057 GCA_963277665.1 Viscum album
CATAAAAACAATTTCATTTTTTTTCAAAATATAAAACATTAAAAATTAAAACAAGACTCCTTGACAATTATTCAAAATTTATCTTGGATTCTTTCCATGTCTTACACATCCATTAACCTGGGAAAATAATTTAAAACCTGGGATGAGCACAAAATCTCAGAAAGGGATGAAAAAGAAGGAAAGAGCACATTAGTCCATGAATACTCATAACGTATGAAAACATTTTCAAAAGAAATTATTGTCACCCATATAAACTCACATTCTGTAATATGAGATTTAAAAAATATCCACACAAAACATGAGCACATAAATATAATCATAAAGGTATCTTGGGGAATTACTTACATAATCTTGTAACCATTCTTGGCTACCTTACAATCTATAACCCTCACGGCTACCTTACTTTGTGTAACCATCGCAGTTACACTTGGAGTAACCATACAGCCGACCTCCAACATACACATTCCCAATGCATTGGAGGGAGATATAGGTCACACCCTTCATCATAAATAATTTCCAAGAACCAAAACATAATAATACAACATGAATAATTCCATAAAAACATTGCTTTGGAATTTTGTAAAACCGAATAAAAAAAAGGATTTTTAAAGAAAACCCCTTTATAAATATCATACAATTGAAGAGAGACTTAATAGAGTGGATGGAGTTTGTATATATACTTTAAATAAAAATAATTAAACATAATATAAATAGAACCCATCGCACAAAAAATTTAAATAGCACATAAATAATGAAGTAGATGGTTAACCCAAAGAAATGAAATCAGGTTAAAAATTCCCTTACCTCGGGTTTGTATTACTTCAAACTTGTTTAAAACTCTTGTTTAATGATTAAAAGAGTGTTATTAATATTTTACAGAAACATTTTGATGTTTATAAAACCTTATATGATCATTTCATAACATGATTTCACCCTTTAATTGTTAGTATTTTTCCCCTTTCTCGGTTTTTGGGTGAGTTCTTTACATGATTTCCAAGATTGGTTCATGATGGATGTTCTTGTTGATTTGAAGTGAAAATCCAGAATTGTAATGGAGTAGTATTTACATATTTCCAGTACCATAACTTATACCATTTATCATTTTTATGTTTTATATGAGGATGATTCATAAGTCTAAACATTAATGATGTTCGTTTAAATCTTCTAGTGGTTCCTCGATAACAACAACCCCATTTTGTCTTATAATTTAGAACCCTAAGTACAAAAGAATTATAGAAACATGTATGAGACATAATAAATATATTATAATATTGTTCAATCATTAAAATTATTTTAGGACTAGACTTGAAGTAATTAATGAATATTGAAATCACATTGTCCACGATGTGGGTAATTCGACACATTGTAGACAATATTTTAATTCCTTGAATAAGCGGGGGAGGAAAAAAATAATGATGATGAATTTTCCATAAAAATTAGAGAATCCAGAATATACAAGATTCTTGAGCCTTTATGCCTATTGTTTAATAGGAGGTTAAGAATGAAGAATAAAATAAAGCAATCTTAAAATAAAAAAAACTTGATAAATTCCTCATGAAAATTCGGTAGCCTAACGACTTCTCTTAAAATTTCATAAAAAAAATAGTTTGATGAGAGGAAGGGGATATCTCATCATTCATAAATAATATGGGCAGTACGGGGAGATATTTAATGAAATATCCCATCATAATCCAAAGGGAATGGAAGAGAATAACATAAAATGAAGAAAAAGAAAGAAAATAAAAGAGGATGTTTACATCTTGATCTCTTCTCCTTGAGATCCTCCGTAAAGGGTTTGGTTTTGGTCTTTTGGTGAGACCAGAAGCTCTAAAATTTGGGGAAGAATATTGGGGACATGAATTTTTTAGAAATTAGACAATTTTTAAGGCTTGAAAGGTGTGGAAGGAAGAGGGGAGTGAGGGTGGTATTTATAGTCGAGGAGAGGGGGTATTTTTCATTATTTTAATCATTATTATAATATTTTTGCTCCTGACTATGAGTAATATTAATTAATGTGACCCCAAATAGTAATAATGGAATGTGACATAGAACCATGTGAGCTTACATCATCCTTGAATCACCTATGATGCAGTACATCATGTATTTAGCATTTATCATATTTTATCGTATTTTACTATTCATAAAAAATTCTTGAATTTCAAAAAAATCCCCAAAAATTACCCTAACCATTTTTCAACATGTAGAATTCAAAAATGAAGTCCATTTTTGAAAAATAATTTTCTAAATATTATTAATTTAATTTTATATAAAATCATACTTAATTAAAAAATTAACAGTTCTAATTCTACAACTACTTCATTATCACAATGAAAAATTAACCAAGATGTTATTATATTATAGCCTGAAGAAAATAAAATAATAATAAAATATACTATTTATTAGCGTCATATTACTATTCATATTACATTTCATAAGGGTATATTACTATTCACAAAAAAACAAGTTGGTTTAATCAGACTCCAAATAACTTACAGAACACAATTGTAGATAACGGTTTCATGAAATTCAAAACACTGTGGTAGTAAAGTTATTTTTAAAATCTAGTTATAAATATCTACTTTAAAAAAAGTTTCATGCATTTCAATGTATTTTTAGAAAACCTTGGGGTGTTACATTATCTGTCCTAACATGGTTTCTGGGGCCCACATGAATCATTTAAAAACCATGCACCCCCATTCACTAGGGAACATGGTCATGATTCATAGTTAGTACTAATCACGATCCAACCAAGTTACATAAACTATACGGTACATTTTACCTCTTTTTCATTTATTTAATTCCCTATACACTCTTGACATGTTTGATACTCATGATATATACTACATTAACAATTTAAAATGAGTTTAACCAAAAAATAAACAAAACATACCTCATCCAAAATTAAGAATATTACAAAATGTCTTATCCACCCTGGGTTTCTTTGATATAAGACCATATTACTGTAATATTTTATGGTAGTTTAAAAATTTTATGATGGATATAAAAGGAGGTGTGCTCATTAATAATGCATCTCATGAATTTAGAGTAGAGAAGAGAGGGTTTAGTTGGCCTGGATGTTCTGAATATCATTTGGGTCTAAGAATTTGGGGATTAGATACATTATTTTTCAAAGTAGAATTGAGATAATTTTGAAATATAATAAATTGGAACATAGTAATGAAGAAAAAATTACATGTTAGACTTTCTATTTTATAAACATTGAATTACATGAATATGTTTTGGATCTGGATGTTGTGAGATACTGAAAGCATTAAGAAAGCATGCCAATCCACATCCTTCATAAGGTTTATAAGTTAGGTTCCCTAGTATTAGTGAGAAAGGCAAACTATTCATATACAATTTATGTTCTAGAAGTTAATTTCATTAATAATGTATAAGGTTATAATTCAAAAATATTTTAATTTTCTAAAAGAATATCATCACTTGTTTTGAATAAGCAAAATCGTGGAAGAAACTGGAAGACAAAATATCCTACAAAATTTATTTTTGGAAAATTTAGAAAATTTATGGAATTAGTATAATAATTTTTGGGATATATATGTGTTGGGAATTACTTTTCGGTAATGGATGACACCATTCCACAAAAATATTGAGTTCAAGATGATACCTTCCTAATTATAACCACTTTCAATAATAGTGATATGTCATTGTGTTGTACTCAACCTGGAGAAATCAAGTAGTAAATTCACACATTGGGGACAAAAATTATAAAAATACTATATAATTAAATCTATTTTCACTCCATAATGAATATGGTGTGAATATGTTTTGGTAACATATAAATAGATCCATGCATTTTAATTAAGATAGGGATTCAAATACTATATTGGGGTAAACGTTTATGTTTAATGAATTTGGTAAAATTGGCCCATATTGATTAACCCCTATCTAAACGTGATTGTAAAATCTGATGAAAACTTAAACTTCTATTAAAGATAACATAGGTTTCCTCTAAGTAGATCTATATTTTTCCTATTTTTTTAAATAATTTTCATGAAGTAAATATTTAAGGAAGATGTTGATTTTCTTCAAATGAACAACATGGAGACTCATTCTTTTTATACCAGTATAGATGTTTTGTAAAAAATAAAAAATAACAAGAATAAAATATTTGGTGGGATGTTAATGAATTTAACTTCCTAAAACTTTTATAATTAGGATACACCACTATTTATAGTTAATAAAATTTGTAGTTTCTCTGATAAATATGTTAAGAGTGGTCCACTAGAAAAATCTTATTTTTACTATGAAGAGTATGAGCAGATTAAATTAGTTAAAAGACTCTACTATGAAGTTAATTATTATTTGAATAAATTTATTATTAAAGTATTAAATTATATTTTTTCATTTATTAAATAATTACATAATGAGAAAACATAGCTGTATTTAGATGTTGATGAGATGGAGAAATCATTGGAAAAAACATTTCACTGTGTAATAGTGTAACAAAACATATATCAGTCAAGGAATAATCTATATTACTTTTTAATGAAAAACATTCCCTGTTTGAAGATGAATTTCAAAGGGGTTCTTGTGGGAATGTTTTGATTTAGAAATTTTTCGAGGATAAGATCCATGCATTAGAATAAACTAATAAAGATACCGTTGATATGAAGGATTCACAATTGTAGATAAATTAAAGAAAAGATGAGGAGAATTAAAAATACTTGTCTGAGAAGTCTAAGATATATGAAGAACAAATTTAAATGATGATGATATAATGGTAATTTATTATTCATTCTTTTTTGGTTGAGAAGAGTTCCCTCAACTTAGAATGTTTTGAACATTAAACTAAGATGATAAATTAGAAATAATTTCAACCCCAAACATACAAACTATGAGAAATAACTCTTTGAATGTTTTTAAATTATCTTCATTATAAAAAGTCTCATACTATTTAGAAGAATATCTTAAAATATCAAAAGTTAAATCCAATTAAAAAACATAAAAAATATACCCAGTAGTTCTGGAGTTATCTACATAGTAATTTCATTCAATCGACTAATATAGATAAATGTCACATTCAAATGTAATGTTGGTAGACAAAAATGTCTATAATCCCACAAATCTAGTAAATGTGTATGTGAGTAGGAACAATAATATTAGTTCCCAAAATATTACATGAAATGATTAAAAAATGTTAAAAGTAGTAGAGAAGAACTATAATTTGTAAGGGTATATAGGAAAATTATATAAGAATGGCAGAAAGGTAAAGATATAAAGTTGAATTAGTCAGTAGTGTTGATATATTTTGTTTATGTAAATCTAAATGTTTAAGAGTAATGAAATTTCAATTGACTCATTAAGGTAAGTTTAAAGAAAATTAAATCAATAGATACTAGTACAAATAAATTGAATCTTAAGTGAAAGATAATGCTGAAGATGGAATTTTTTTATTTATGTATTGAATGTATTTTAAGATGGATATATTTATAATTCTATGAAATTTTAATTTGAGGGAAAAAAGCTTACGATATTAAAAAAACCAACATCAGAGAAGTATAAAAGTTGGTAAGATGAGTTATACAAAAGAATATGGGATACTGTAAGATAGTTTTTTAATGATGTGTTGGAGAAATAAGAGAAAAAATTGGATGCTCAAGAGATAAATCATATTATGTTAAATGAATTAAAGGATATGTATGAATGATGTAAATTAATGAGTTATGTATATTAAATTAAAAACCTAAGGAAGAATTAGAATGAAGTATTTATCATAATAATAAAACTCTTTTAGAAGTTATGAAACCAAAATATTTCAAATCTATGAGTGATTTTACAAAAAAATCATGTAAATTTAATGGAAGTTTATGATGTCACTAATATATACTTCAATATATTGTAATAATGTGTCAAAATACATGATTCATGTCAATATTTTATAAATAAATGAATTTTTTAGCAAAGGAATAAAATATAAAAATTATTGGTCAGTCCATATTTATTAGTAGGAAGACCACACCACTACCATATTTCGTTTAAGTTTAAATATTCTATAATTAACATAATTGGAGGAGATATCATCTATAAATAGCTGAATATGATAATTTATTTATAGTATATAAGAGAGGGATTGGATGACCCATAGGTTTGGAATATCGTTTGGGTGGGCTAATTATAGGATATAAAGATTGATGTTCTAAATTATTATTTAGAGAATTTTGGGTGTTAATGAGAAAAAAAATTCTATATTAGTCAACCTAAATTTAAAAAATTGAATTACTTGAAGTGGTTTAATCCCCATATATTTCAAGATTTTATAAGAACTTTAAAAGTCTAATAATTTACATCTTTCATAATTTTTGGAAGTTAGGGAACTTGTTATGAGTGAGTGAAGCCAACTATTAATACACTATATATGTTTTGGAAGTTAAATATAACAAATATGGGATCATGTAATAATTTGGAATAATTATAAAGTATTAAAATAAGATCATCAATTTTTTTGTAAAAGTAGTTGAAGTACGGAAGAAACCTAATGATAAATAAACTAAATCATTTAGTTTTGGTGGTAGGTTTGTACAATTCCAGGTACTAGTATAATAAATTATTGAGTTACATAAGTGTTGGAAAACAGTTGTGGGTATTTGATGATACCTTACCACACCGTTTTTGGGTTCAAGATGATACTTTTCCCATTACAATCAATTTTGATAAGAGTAATTATTATGCATCTTAAACTCAACCAAAACATAATAAGGAGTATATTTCTACATTGAGGTTGAATCTCGTAAAAATACTATAATCTATGCTCTCTTTTAAATTCTATATTTTATTTGGTATGAATGTGTCTTGGTAATTAATAAGCACATTCATACATCTTAACTAATACAGAGGTTCAAATATAAAAAACTGAGTAAATGTTTAAATTGAAATAATTGAATAAAATTGGTCAACACTGATTCACCCTCCTCTTAGTGTGACTGCAAAATCCAGATGGTACTTCAGGTTATATCTTGAGAGGGCTTTTACAATATATGGAAATTTTAAATTCATGGTGATTTTGGAAACCACAACAAAATATTTCACCAAAAATTTTTAGTTGAGAGTTTTTCAAAATCACTTCTACAAATAAATTAAATAAATATTGAATAATTAATAATTATTTGATTTTACAAATTATTATTTATTATTTTTAATAATTTAATATTTAATATTTACAATTTTATTTACTTATTATCTATTAATTGTAAATTATTTATAATTATTATTTATTAATTATTTGAGACTTAAATTAAATCAAGGATAAGTTGAAAATCAGACATAAAAATCAAATTATCATAACTTTGGGTCCATGAGTCTATTTTAGATGAAAAACTAGTCAAATCATAGATTATGAAAGTAAATACAATGTCATTAGATAATTATTTGATAAAAAATAATATAGTAAAATTTATTACTCTTTTAGGAGAAGTTGAAAATCAATGTTTAACCTCAAATAGGCATAAATTTTGATCGAAGTGTCTATCTAGGCTATATGACATATCGAATCAAAGTCAGAGAATAGATCTATGTCATATAAAATGTACGTGACCTTATTTACTATTTTTTGAATGTAAAAAATGTCTGGAATGCCTCCAAAATTGATATCTTTTTCAAATACCATGATTTTTTAACATTTTATGTAATTTCAACTTCGTTTATGAGTGTATTCATATGATTGTTGGGGTTTATAGGATTTTCCATAGATTTAAATTCATTTTGATTTTATGGTGCTATAATTGTTGTGATTTTCCCTATTTTATTGATTTATTATCTAATATATATATATATATATGTATGTATTTATATATATTTATTTATAATATATATATATTTATCAACATTTATTTAAAAATCATATATAACTTTATCTATACATAGATATTTATATTCATCAATACCTATTAGTGTATATTTTTATATATTTATATCAATTTATATATTTTTATATACAATAATGTATGTTTATATCTATGAAGTTGGTATATATATTTACATGTATTTTATTGGTCGATGTGTGTGTCTCTTCGTTCTTGTATTTATATACATTTATGAAAATTTATTAATATTTATAATATATATTCAATTGTCTTTAACTAGATTTATATATAATTATATATATTTGTTCACTATTTATTATTTATTATTTGCCTCTTATAATTTATAATTCATCATATGTTATTTGTTATTTATATTTATTATATATCCAATTATTACATATTATTAATTAATTATTAATTTGTTACTTATTTATTATATATTGATTTATTATTTATCATTAATTTTTCTTGAAATATTATTTATTTATTATTCTTACTACATATTTTTTATATGTTAATTTATTATCCCTCTATGTATGTATTTATTAATTGGTAATTCTTAATTATTAATCATTTTTTATTATTTATTAATTATTTATTATTCATTTTGTATTTATTTTTGATGAATTATTTTTTATTTTTTATTTATTATTAATTATTATTATTTAATATTTTTATTTATGTATACATATTTATATTTAATTTTCTGTATATATATAAGTATATTAAATTCTATTTACTCATCACATAAAGATCTTTCTGGAGTTGTGAAATCTTTGGAGAATAATCAAGAGGTAAGAGGTTCAAATCTCACCCAACACATATATATGATGAATTTATGCATGAAATTCATAACAAATGCATGCAGTATAGGATAAAAAATAATATATATAAATAATAAAGAATAAATAAAAAATTAATAAATAAAATACGTAATAATATGAAAATATTTTGAAAATAAAAAATAAATAAATACCCTCATTAAACCATTTAGGGCACTTTTTGAAAACCATTGTGAAATGTTTTTCAATGCCTCGTTTCACGATAGTTTTGAAAAAAAACAGTGAAATGGTTTAGAGGTGGTTTAAATCATTACTAAACCGAAAAAAACAAATTCTAACAACTATTTTCCGTACAGTGGTAATGAAAAATATGTGTTAAATATATCATCCAAGGGGTTAATATTTATGTGATTTAAATGAATATAATAGACCATATGTAGTGGAAAATGGGGTTGATAATGGAAAATAGACTTTTGAAGGTGTTTGGGATTTGGTTTATTTATAATTGAAGGATGCGGGATTGATATTAATTTTAAAAGAGACAAAGTAGAGAGTTTAGGAATATATTGGGTCATTTTTAAACTAGTAATCTGACCTAATATGGTTTGGTTGTGCCAGAGTACCATCTAGCATGTTTGAATTGAGAGTTGATCTATGGTATTGATGGGTGTGTTCTGTGGGTTCATTGAACAAGTTAGAGATGAACCTGTGCAACAAGAGAAATTACTCATATGTAAGGGATTAATGTGTATGATCCCTTAGATGGATAATAACATGAATAGTGAAAGTTTTGGCCTGGATTGTGTAATAAATGTGATGTATGAATGGATATTGAATTCTAGGTAGTGTACACTGAGTTCTATGATGCAAAGAATGAACCAAGGTATAACTTTGGTCTAGGTATAGGGGGCGTGATGCTAGGGTTGTATTTTTTAATTTTTAATGATAACATAGGTACTAGGAGAGAATACTGAGCTTGGGAGTCCACCAATTATATATTTTCTTTAGGGGATGATAGTGAGTGGAGTTGTCTATTAGTTTTGTATTTATCCTAAGGGATGAAAATGAGTGAGTTCCTTTATATAGTTCTTCCCATGGGATAAAAATAATTTAGGTCCTTTATATATCTCTCACTACAGAAATAAATGAGTTAGGTATGTTTTCTAATATCACAAATGGATGATTATGAGTCAGGTACACTATACAGTTCTTCTAGAGGATAAAAATAAGTTATGTCCTCATTACAATTCTTTAAAGGGGTGAAAATGAGCTAGATCCTCTTATATAAATGAAAATTGATGGCTATAATAGTTAGAAATATATATAACATATGATCTTGTGCTATATATGACATATAAGATTCAATATTATTGTGTTGATGTAGAGTTGAGAATCATGATGTCTTAGTTATCATTTTATAGCTCAACTTGTGTCTTCCGTGTTGGGTTTCACTGATTTTTGAATTAAGTTATGTATAAAATCAAATATATATATGATGGTATATTTTAATGTAACATTTGGTGGTGGCCTAATTAGTTTTATACTCACACTTTTTACATGCTCCTCAGTGATCATGAAAGACTTATGTTTGAATTATAAGTTCAGGTAAGTGCTTGGTGGAAGGGTGTGGTTTTAGAATATCTAATGGGATTGAAGTGGGTTCAAAGGGAAGGATGTATACTTAGTTGGATACAATGTTTCTAGTTTTCTTACTTCTACCACGTATATGATTGAACCATAGAGGGAAATGTTTTGTTATATAATAGGTGTCTATATAACATGGGTTCCAATTTGATACACCATATGTTATATTATTTTCAATGGATGAATAAACAGTATAAATATATATTTTTTATTGATGTCTATTTATTTTTTAATTTTTATTATTATTATTGGATGGTTATGATACTGGGGTATACCTTCCTCATAGAATGGATTATATCTTCACCACTATATAACAACCTCTAATATATTGGGAGGCATGCATGGGGTATTGTGGTGACCCGAATTAGTTTTCCTTTGGCTAAATACGACTAGTAATAATTCTTCATTGATTTCTATATGGTGGAAAATAATTTTTATTTTTATTTTTTAATATTGTAGAAACATTGTGCACTCTATAAACTAAAAGAACAAAATAAATTTGAGCAAATATTTCAAAAATTCAAAAGGTTTATATATTATGAAAAATTAAAATATAATATAATAATTTTATATGTATTAAAATAACTAGACATGAACAAGTCATTCATTAATATATTGAGGTGAAATAGTATTTTAAAATATAGTTTAATTTTTAATTGAAGTGAGTTCAATAAAAATTATGTAAAAATTAACATTTTTGACCCATTTCAAATTTTAACTATATATAGTTAAATTATATTAAATATTTGTAATAAAAAAATAATTTGACTATTATTAATTATGGTTCCATGCACAGTAGAAGAAAATTTTAGAGATATAAACATTATGAATTTTGTCTGATTCGATGGATCATTCACTTTTGTTCAAGATGTGAATTTCATTACCAAAAAAATTTCTCTGAATAATATTGAAAATATAGGCCATAACCAAAAGGCAACATTTTCATGTTAAATTTTTTATTAATTTAAATTGTTGGGAACAAAGATTAACCTATATTATGATCTTTTTTCGATGATGTTATTGATCATTAGAAATAGTTTTTAGTTTACCGTTATTGTGTTTCTAGGATCCAAGGTATAATCCCTCTAGTGATGATCCAAACATGTTGCCTCAATCTAAAAATAATGTCAATGAATTATCAGGTGCATGTGAGGTTGATCAACCATATTGTAGTGTTTTTGTTGATCTGTTCAATGATTACATTAGGCTTGGAGAATCATCCTTACACTCTCAATATTGAGAGGACAGAAGAGGAAATATAATATCTAGAGTATTATTTTATCTTGATAAAGATAGATCTAGAATTTGTTGTAAAAAATGATTCTCTCTTTTGATATAACTTAATAAATTTCATTCATACTTAACAAATAGATGTATCCAAATATTTATTGAGTTATAGATAGGGTTAAATTATCATTTAATAAAACAAAGGCCATTAAATAATATAATAAATCATATCTAACCTTATTCCATACAATAATAATAATAATTTTATTTTTCACATGGTGCCTCTTGGCCCTTAGTCCATGTATTGGGTTCCCACTCTTCCTAGTTAAAATGGATATTTCTTATTTTGTTTAAAAAATGGATTGAACCTCATCCTTTTTTAATAATAATTCTCAGTAAAAATATTAATAATATTTAAATTTTATATATAAAATTAATATTTAATAAAGTTCAATGGAAACACTTTGTGTGAGACCATATATACCTCTTCTTTAGTGGAATTAGATAGGATTTCCAAACGTCCAAGATTACTGTCTAGCAATGGGTCATGGAACCCATAAATTATTAATTTATTCCACAATGATAATAAGTAGATACAAATTATCACTATATAATATAATCCCTTTTTTAAAAAATATCTCATCAATCATGGTATATACTCAAGTCATTAACCTATGTGCTTGATATGTATTTCTTTGACTCTATGAAATGAACTCATTTTTTTAACCAAAAACATGGAATTTAATTTGTTGGTTCCATTAAATAGAAGGGAAAAGATATCAACTTCCATAAATATGGAAGGGGAAAATCCTTCATCATCTTATTAATTAATATCACATCACTCACGATGCACCCAACATACCACAATTTTCTATGAACCATATTATATTGGTTTAAGAAATATATCAAAGTGCATGACTTATGACATACATTAATAATAATAATAAAATCTAAGTACCATTACATATTATTATAGATATGAATATCTAATGACACATAAACATGTAAAATTCTTACAAGAAGTTATGTTGTCAAAATCCCCTCTCTTGGAAATTTCCAAGGGTGAACTTCATGAAAAGAAGTCTTAATGTCTTATGAGCCTCCTACCTCTGATGGATTCTATTATCTACATCCCTTAGATTATTTTATCTATCCATAGAACATATATTTAAGAATATATTATTAGAAAATTATGGTTGTCGTCATGTGGGTAACTTCATTGAACTTTTCATGAAACATATACTCTTGGTAATCATTATATTAAAGTCACGTAGAATTATGAAAGATATGTAATTATATTTTTTAATTAATTTTAAATCATTTGAATATTAATGTAACAAAAAGTAAAAAAATATTTGTTCATGGGGAATAAACTTCAAAATACTACCACTTTAATTAGATCCAACTTGTAATAACAATTCAATTATGACATGTTAAACTTTATTTTTCTGAGTATGACTATAACTGTTGGGCCTACCAAATTTCAATGACTATGGTTTGTAAAGACACATGCCTACATAGAGAATATTCCAAATTTTAAAATACAACTGTGGGAAAATCCCTCAATTAGCAGTATTTTCAATTATCAAATTCTTGTTCTCATGTTAGAAATATGACATATTGGTTATGCCTATAGTGAAATATTATCATAATAATGATAAAACAATTATATTTTAGTATAACCCAAAATAATAACTAGGTGTTACTAAAATTATTCTTAAGATTCATCATAAGTGAAAACAAACTCATATACTACATATATAGAAACCATTGGTTATAATAAGTTTTTATTTAAAATTAATTTATCCTTACTATGATAGTAGATAAAATTGAACTAAATGAAGAAAGGTTTTAAAATACTTTAATCACCAGTATTCACACTTTTTTTCACTAGGAACACTTCATTTACTACTTTTCTAAATACTCTTAGATATTTAAAATTGTAGTTATATGGAATAATGTTTGATCAGTTTGATATTTAACCACTATGCAACATGAATTATTGATATCAAATGTTATCACATATGACATCATATGAGATAAATTTGTAGAACATAAGCTTGTGAAAATATTTTAATCTCAACTTTTGGATCGAAATGTATATAAAGATGGCTAAATACAAGAGGGGGTGAATGGAAATTTTATTGAAAAATTTATTTTTAATATTAAAAGAATTTGTTTTGACACGGTTAAACAAAATCCGATTCACAAAACCTATTAGTAATTTAAATGGTAATTGGACTTGGATATTGGGTATGATAATGTTCCACAATCAAGTAGATTCCGATTTATTCCATATGTCATAATGATAAATTGGTTCTATATATATAACATATAGAATCATATTCAGTATGAAGTGGTAACATAATCCAAGTTTAATCATTTTAAGGAATACACAAGGAATCATAATTTCAATAGTAACGATATATTAGAGTATTACAGAAGTAGTGATTCTATCATAAAGTGTATAGAAGCATAATCAGAATAATAAATTATTCAAAAATTAACATTGGGTGTATTAATTGTATCATAATGAAATATACTACAATAAAGAAGATTCAAATAGAAATATTAATATAAAATAATTCACTTTCTATTACAATTGTAGCAAAAATAAAATACTTGGGATGAAAAAGTAAACAAATAAATTCAATTAGTTAAACCCAAATAGTAGGGTATCCAATCACCTAGGATAAATTCCCCTCGTTTTATACTTTCAAGAAAGTCTTTCTTTCCTTACTAGGGAAATCCCTCTATATGAAGATGGATATATCTCACTATCCTTATTATCCCTTGAAATGATGATTGGTTTCTCTATCTTTATATCCTTACAAGCCCTCGATACGATGATCAGTTTTTTTATCGCTATCCCAATGATACCTAGATCATATCCATGCGATCAATAATTATGATTAAAAACCCAAAAATAATAAAAGTATGAGGAAAAAGTAGTTCACTTATGTAATATTCAGAGCTACCTAACACTAAGACTTTTGAAAAAGAAAATGATCATCACTATGCTCAAAACTCTTCAAATGAATATGTATTTATAGGTGAAATTACAATAGTAATCTTGATCCTCCAATGATCATATTTTCTCCTAGTTTTCCATGAGGACTTGGATAACTGGATCTTCAACATTCATATAATAATATAATGTCTGACGTCATTTTGATATACACCAATTGCAATGTAAATAATATTTCTTATATTTGAGATCAGATTTTACAGGTTTGAAAAGGTAGTTACGATAAATTATTTGAGTATGAGTATGATATTAATTGAATCCTTTATCAATCCAGATAATAATATTTCATCAAAGATAAAATACGATAACTTATATTCGATTGGATAATGATAAGTACGATATAGATAAGTAAGATTATTATCATATCTAGTTTTATTACAATAAACTTAATGAATATAATCTCATTATGATGAGCATAATTTAAAATTAGATTTTCATAGCTCCATAAATCTTATTCTAAGTAAGATAAAAAAATTTAGTTTTACCAATTTTTTTAAATATTTATTCAATAAGTAAGTTAATAAATAAATAAGATGTTTATGATCTCAAATACGAAATTATAAAAAAGGCCATAAGAGAAAAATTTGAGTCATCATTCTCTATTTTTTTTGAAAACACATACCAGAAAACTTTAATGAATAGGAATCATTCAAAAATATTTAAAAAAGATAATTATTCTTGTCACCTCTTGAGTTTATAAATCATCTAAAAATAATGATGAATATGAATAAATCCTCCTTAGGATAACGATTCCCCCAAAGTATCTTATTCATACATAGAATGAATTTTATCCTTATTAATTAAAACATATCACCTTTTCTATAAATTTTTTCCCCTTTGTAATTTTTAAAAATGAATAGGGAAAAAACATTTATGATACTTGAAAAATGGTTAGAGAAATGAAATAAAAAAATTAACATTATAAAGAGTGTATTATTTTAATTAGAGTAAGAAGATAAAAAAATAACAAAAGTTCAGAAAAATATATTCTTTTTTCCGAATCATGGATCTCAAAATTTTCTTTAACTTTTTGAGTTCTTTATTTTCCCTTATATCTATGCAATGAAATCTTATTGATATTGATTTTTCTTTTCTAGATCATGTAACCTTTCTTCTTGAATCTGAATCTTTTTATCTTGAATCAGAATCTTTTCTTCCTCGCTTTGAAGTTTATTTTGAAAACTCACTGTTCAGAATATTTATTTCCTTATTACAAGTTTTTCAACTACTAATATGATCCTTGAAATAATCCATCTTTCAACTTAGCTCATTTAAAATCTTGGTATGATTGTCAATTTGTTATTTTAAAGTCTTAAAAATGTTTAATATTTCTTTTATATCCTTTATTAATAAAAAAATGTTCTTGAAAATATTTTAAGTCATTCTTTATATCTAAAAAATTATCATCATAATCCTTGAGATCATTATTGCCTTCTCCAAAATAATTAGTCAATTGGATACACTATTTTCTATTATCCTAATAAAAATCTAATTGGATTTGAATTCGACATGCGAATTGATCAATTTTTCTCTCATCATTTTTGTCCAATCTGATTTATAATTAAAACAATATCAAAGCATTTGACACCAAGAATGTAGATTTTGGATGTTTGGAATTGTTCGTTGAACTCTTTTTAGTTTCTTAGCAAGAAAATATACTCTTTATAAGGGGGTGGTTCTTGCTAAATCTGATTGATTTTCTACTAGATCATTAGATGGTAGAATACAGCTAGTTCTGATTTATTCTCAAATTGTTTTCCCTTTTGTTTATTTAAATTTAAAATTATATATTCAAGTTGATTTCCATCATATATTTCAATGTCATAAATAAAAATTCCTTCATCACCTTCATATTTTTGGTTACATTTTTTTATCCTTCTTGGATGAAGATTCAACTGCTTGAATTGATGGAGAATTTTGTTTCTCTAGAGTTACAGAATTATCTTTTTGAATTCCCAAGGAAGTCAATTATTTCTAGCAGGCCTGATAAGTATTTAAAACAATATTATCAAACATATGATCTTCTTTATCAGTAATTTCATTTTATTATTCTTCTTATTATTATTCTTCTTCCTTTTCTTCTTATCTTTATTCATCTTATTTTTATTATTCATACTATTCTATTTTTTTTAAAAAAACTATCTTCTTAAAAATCTTTACATGTTTTGGATAGAGTATCAATTCTTGTTGCTCCTTCATCCATTACATTGATAAACTCTTCATGAAGCAATTCTGTTGTTCTTAAATTAGCCATACTAGTTGGAACTGATTCTTTATCTACCACAAAAACATTACATTGAATCGGATAGAGGGAACATCGACATAGACAATAACTATTTCTTGAATAGACAAACTAAAATATAGATTTAGTAGAACAACATTAGTAGAGGTGACCTCTAGACCTTTCATCAAAGAGTCAAATAAACATGCACTATGATGTTTATTATTTTGATTCTTTTCCTTTTACTATTTCTCTAAAACATTAGTACCATGTATTTTAACAGCTAAAGAATCAATATGCTTGAGTCCAAAATGAGTATCTCTTTCTTTTGTTCAATAACGTTTCCTTCTCCATTCATCAACTAATTCTTTTCTATTCCTTTTCCGGAAGGGAGTCAACCTTTCTCTTATTTTCAATCCTATCGACTTTCTTTGACGTACCAGAAGGTTTTGATTCTGATGCAGAAATTGGGGTATTCTTCACAAATAGGTTTGATTTGGAATCAAATTCCAATTTCATTATTTTAATTGTATCATTACTTAAAAATACAATCATTTCTCTCACAGGATTATACATGATTGAAATGTTAAAGTGTTTCATACTTGATTAAATAATCTTACTAATCAATGTTGGAAAAAATAAAATATGATACTTGATTAATTGGGATTTTATATTATTGATTATCGAAAGAATAAAACCTTCCAAATTGTTTTCCTCAAGTGTACCAGATAATCCAAAATAAAGATATTAGATACTTTTAAAGTATCTCTGTATCCTTTTCTCAGAATTTGAACCCCTTTCATCCAAAGGGAAAAACTCGATGGTTCCAAATGAGATAGGTGACCTTCACTGGTTCATCATCTGATACATTCTTAAATAATTATTTTCATCTCCTTATTTGATAAACATACCCTTAGAATCTGGTAGTTTATGAGATGTAAAAATGCATCTCCTTCATCTAAAATACCTAGGAAACTTACAACTTCCCTCAGTGTCATCTTGTAACACTTGTCGTAGTATTGAAAAGAAAACATCTATTTTTCATCTTCTTTAATGAAATTTATAAAATCATAAAAATATCTAACCAAATCTAAATAAATTTTTTTAATTGAGATCTAATTGTTGAACACATAACGATTTCCAACCTTGGAAATCTATAACCCTACTAAGATAGAATTCATAGTTTTTATATAAATCTATTAAAACTAGAATTTCCTATAAAAAACCACTAGATGCAATCCTTTGTAAGTGCCATCATATTTGGACTTGATATAGATTGTTCAAACATGAAGAAAAGAATAAATACATGGGATCTTAAATGAGGCAACACTTCAAGGAAAATACATATGAGATAGCCGATGTGAGACACAAGGGGGGGGGGGGGTATCCTATATATAGGCAATCAAAGAGACGATCAGTCTTTTGAAACTAATCTCAAATTTGAGATTTTATCTAACAAATAATAGGGTTGATAGAATATCCAATGAAATATATTTCTTCAAATTTGAACACTTGATGTTTTATAAAATGTTTTATTGTATTTCGTTGATATGATTGAAAAAAATGAAATATTTTTATATTAAAATTAAATAAGGATTAAACTAATTAAAATGAAATAGTGTTTATTATATAAAAGATAGAAAAATACATTTTGGGGAAGAATCATCAGTATTATAATTTTTTATTCTTGTGTTTTATCATAGATTATGAAGGAAAAATTGGATACAGTAGATTTAAATGAAAACATCAATATGATAAATTTAAAGGAAAAATCTAGCATGATAAAAATATATGAAAACTGGAATAAAATAATTTTAAATGAAAACTCGAATACGTTAAATTTAAATGAAAACAAGAATATGATAAATTTATATGAAAACTCGAATACGAAACATTTATATAAAAATTTGAATATTATAAATTTATTTGAATACTCCAATATAATAAATTTATAAGAAAACATGAATATAATAAATTTAAATGAAAACTTGAATACAATAAATTAAAATATTTTTTTTCATGAAATTAAAACAAAAATAATTTATAAAGGAACAATCTTATGTACTGCTCTATAAAAATGAGTAATTTAATGTCAGGAGATTAGTAAAAAAGAAGTAGATATGAATGACCACTTTACATTGATCATTATTACCTTCTATTTAATGTATTCAAATCTTTTAGAAGGTAATGGTTTTTTAAAAATATCATCATGTTGTTCTTACGTTTGGATGAATTGTAAAATGATATCTCATTTTAGTGCGTGATCCCTAAGAAAATGATTCCTAATATCTATGTGTCTTTCACAAAAGAGATGTATAGGTTTTTTACTTAAAGTAATGGCACTAGTGTTATCATATAGTATTTGAGTTCTATTAAAACTCATTCCATTATCTGGGAGTGTGTGTTGGATCCAAAATTCTTGATCAACAAACATTCATCTGCTATATATTCATCTTCAGTAGTGGAAAGTCCAACCGAGTGTTTTTTCTTACAATATCAAGAAACTAAATAATCTCCTATGAAATGAATGACCAAGAATTAATTCTATTATCCCTTAAACAAATAAAAAATTCATCATTTGAAAAACTTTTTAATTCATAATCAATTACAAAAGGATAAAAAATCCTAAATCCATAGCTTCCTTTTGATAATAAATAATCTTTTTATTGATTTTAGATGGGATTCACTTGGATTTAATAGATACCTTGGACATAATCATACTGAAAACATTAAGTCTATATGACCATCTGTTAAGTATAGTAAGCTTCCAAATATACCTCTAATTTTTTTGATCAACTGATTGCCCAACCTCATCAAAATCATGTGTATTTTAGGTAATGATTGGAGTAATAATACTTTTTTAATTTTTATATTCATACTTTTTAATAATATCTTTGACATATTTATGTTGATAGATATAAGTACTTTTTGGTTTTTGAGAAATTTGAAAACCAAGAAAACAAGTTAATTCACACATCATACTCATTTCAAACTCATATTTCATAAGATTTGTAAATTAATATATTAAAAATTATTGATTTGAACTGAATATAATGTCATAAACATATTTTAGACAATCATAATGTTTTTTACATTATTTTTAAAAAGAGTAAGATCAGTAGTTCACTTAACATAATTATTTTTTAAAATAAATACTGTCAATCTCTCATACCAAGATCTAGGGGCTTGTTTAAGGCTATATAAATGATTCGTATGTCTAAAAACATATTTAGGATGTTTTTTATCAACAATAATAGGGGGTTGTTAAACATAAAATTCCTCATACACATATTCACTAAAGAAAGAACACTATACATCCATTTGAAAAAGGTTGAAATTAAAAAATGTTGTAAAAAATAATTGAATACAAATATATTATAGTCTTGATACTGGTGGATATTTTTCTTTATAGTGTATTAATTCTTGTTGATTATACCCTTTTGCAACAAGTCATTATTTATTTTTAAGGAAAATTTCATTTTCATCAATTTTTTTTTCTAAAAACTCCTTTTACCCTAATTACTGAAGTCCATTTAGGTCTTTCTACCAAAGTCCAGACTTTGTTACATTAGAATTCATTTAGTTTATCTTGAATTTCTATTATCCAATCCTTATCACAGAAGGAATATTTTGTATTTTGAGTTCAAATTGAGAAATAAAAGTAATATGTTCTATTTCAATTCTCAAGGAACTTCTAGGCTGGACTAGTTGATTCACATCACCAATGATACTATAACTAGAATGATTCCTAAGAAATAATTGAGTTGGATTTTTTAAAGCCTATTCATCAACATAAGGTAGAAATTATTCATGGGTAAATACTTTATAAACAATTTCTTAACTAATTTTTTATTAACGGAATCATGCAATAAATTTTTAAAATCATTTTTGGAAAATACATATAAGGATTTTGGTTGGGTTTGTTTAAAAACAAAAGAATCGATCTCATCAAATTTAGCATGTACTATTTATTTAACAGTATAAAAGTTTTTATTAAAAACTCTATATACCACAGAAGTAGTGGAATAACTTAAAAATATACCATCATCGAATTTGGGTTAAAATTTGTTGAAGTTATCTTTCATATTCAATATGAAAAATTTCCATCCAAATACTCTGAAAGTAAGTAAATTTTGGTTTCTATCATATCCATAACTCTTATGGGGGTTTACTAATAAAATATCAAATTTAATCTCGATTTACAGTACGAAGTGCAGTACTAACTACTTATGCCCAAAAATTCATGGCAATTGTGTATTTAATCAATATAGTTTTTATTAGTTCCTAAATAATTTTATTTCTTCTTTCAAAAACACCATTTTTCTGAGAAGATCTAGGAGATTAAAGGTTTTTTATAATTCCTTTTTACTACCAAAAGATTCATTTTTTGAAAAAAAAACCTTTCCACAATGATCACTATGAAAAATTATCAAGGGTTGGTTTTTATCATTTTTACCTTTGGAAAAAAAGTTCTGGAATAGAAAAATGATTCAAATTTCATTTCTAGAGAAAAGTACCATGTGTATCAAGTGTAATCATAAACATAAACCAATAAATACTATTTTCAACTAATACTCATAGTTTATGTTGGGCAAACTAAATATACACGATAAAAATATAAATCATTAGAAGTTGAGACTACACTAATATATTTAAAACTAGACTATTGTTTCATAATGTGTTAACAAGGTTCATAGAATTTTTAATAATCCATTCTAGAATTTTTTAAAACACTAAAAATTATTTTAAAAACATGGTATTTCCCAATTATATTTTAATAAATTATTTGGGAATATACTAAGACCAAAAACTAAGATGAAGTGAGATTCTGAGACTCAGAGTACGCAGAAAAATTCATTGAAAATGGTTTAGTTTTTAATAAAGTGTGAAATGGGTTTTACTAAAACAATAGAATAACTAATAAATGGTTTCCCAAATAAGAAATTTGAGGGCACCATTGTGTTCATTGTAGTAGATTTACCTTAGGTGTTGCACAATATTTACCGTCTTCAGTCAACTATGAAATATAGTTAGTGGACATAAACAAAAATAAAATAAATAAATAAAAAATATTTTATTTTCTAATCATAATAACTCATGAATGGAGACTCATATTGGAAATCCTAAACTACTATTGAGTTCATAATTTGGTGTTTTCCCTAGGTGTGACTTAACATTAGTCGACATGGGTATTGTGTGTAAAAACAAAAAATGGATGTTGTTGTCCTTAAAATATTTAAAGATAAATTTTTTTTTAATTCATCAATGATTTCCTTCAAAAGTATCCTTATAAATAAATCCCAGGGTTAGCCACATAACCTTGAGAATTCTAGAGAATCTCTTGGGAGAGATTAGAGGATTTTCTATTGGCGAATGATGACCAAATTTTGGATCGATGATCGGCATGCGATGAGATCAAAGGACCTCTCTAACACTCATGGTGAAACATAATTCTTCATTTGAGTTTGAAACCAATGAGTTAGGGAACTGTTATCTTTGTGATTTTCATCGTTATTTATTTTTATGATGAATATGGACTAATCAATGAAGATATTAGCATGCAGATAGATTGTATGTTGTCAGAGGGATCTGTTGCGGGTTGGCGAGATTCAATTTAATTTATTTTCAAATCCAAATCCCCTAGATCATGATAATTGGACCTGAAAACTTGTCCAATGATGTTAAAAATTTTCTATGTGCATCACTCCCTTCAATATTTGTGTTTTTAACCATTGGAACCAAGCCGTTCCCAACTCAAAGTTTTTGGGTGTTGCTGAGCATGATCGGACCCCCAGATTCGAGGAGAACTGATAGTAGAGGCTGTAATAGGTAAAATTGGGTGATGAGGAACTCAGATCTATGATCATTCTATATTATGGGAATTGGAGGATCCCCACTCGTCCATGGTAGGGACCGCTAGAGCGGGTACGATGTGGTGGTCCTGCGAGGTGAAGCGGTGGCTGGGGGCGACGGTGGTCAGAGGCAGCATCAACAACTAGAGTAGAGGGGATATAGAGGCCGGAGAGGAGCTACAAGAGGTGGACACAGAACATGTGGGACCTCATGGTGGTAGTGAGGCCGTAGGTAGGCAAAGCATGTAAGGTGAACACGGAGGAAGCAGATTGACCGCATGGGAGAAAAAGGCACCACAACACCATGTGGGGAACGTGGTCGGGGAAGACCTCACGCAGAGGAGGTGGCCAGCCCACATGCTGTAGGCTGGACTAGACTGAGTTGGGTCGGCCGGTGGTTTGGATCTAACCCGGTTCAGAACGAGGTCAGTCCTTTTTATGAAAAAACCATAACTTTGGAACCATGTGTTTGTTTGATGACCTGTTTGTGACGTTGGGACCCTATAGATAAGAATATACTTTTAAGATATATTGTGTGTTTTTGTGGATTTGTGAATATGACCTAATGGTTTTAGGTGTGAGTTCTCCTTGAACAAGAATACTATGATCAGAATCTTATGGCGGGATGTGACCTTGAGACTATGTGGGTTTCTGAGACAACATGAGTTACCATGACTATGTGTATTATCAAGACTACATGTATCATTGGGACTGAGTGTATCATCGTGAGTGAGTCTCTCATCAAGACTAAGTGTCTCACCAGGATTGAGTGTCTCATCGGGAATGAGTGTCTCATCGGGACTGAGTGTCACTTCGGGACTAAGTGTCTTACTGAGACTATATGTCTCATCAATACTATGTGTCTTATCAATTCATGGTATTTTTTTGATTATGTTTGATAGTTTGGTTTTTCATACTATAGACCTATACCTATGTGGCTAACTATGTATCTTCTTTGTTTTATACTTGGTTTATTTCTTTGTGCTATACTTTATATATTTCTTTATGGTATAATTTGTGTATTTCTTAGTGGTATTTCATTGTTGTTTCAGGATTTCCTTTTGTGTATTGTTTTACTCACCGTTACATAGGCTTTTCTCCCACATGTCGTGTCTTGTGAAGATGATATCCACTTTTATGGATCCCTAGGTGGTCTAGGACTAGGTGGTGGTAATAGAGGCCAAATATTTAAGGTGTGCTTCTACACCTTTATGTAGCTATCCAATGCCTTTCCCTTTATGTAGGGGTTTCTACAAATGATTTTCAGGAACTTGTGTATTAACGTGTCCAGAATCATTCTTTTGGTGGGATTATATTCTAGCCCTGTTTACTCTCTAGTTTTATGCTATTGTAATTTTATGTTGGCATCTTAGTGCTTTTCTTGATTTTTTTACTTTGTGTTTTTAGATTTCAACATTTTGGTCCCGGAGATGTGTTCACGTGTACATGTAATCAGAAAATGGCCTCCCATTTGTGGGGTATACCTACTCAGTGCTAGTCGCCAGCCCCTAGCCAATTGGATGTGGGCTTGGGGAAGCCATGGCATGTGCCCCTCTATAACAAGTCATGAAAGAGTGGTATCTAAGCTGGTTAGTTCCACTTAAGTACCAAGAGTCTATGAGATTGATTTTGGTAAATAGAGTTAAGTGTTTCGAGATTGGATTTCAGGACATGGATTCTAGTGTTTGTGAGGCAGCCGATGTATCCATACACTAGGACTCTGAATTTTACATTTTGATTCGGTACATGATTTTTTTTGTAGGAAAACAATGGTACATGCATCATATATAATTTTGGTGTGTTTTAATGTTCTTATTGAGTTACCTCACTAGGTATACTCTATTGACCATGATACACATTATTTTATTAGAGGATGTCTTTATATAGACAACCAACTAGGATTCCATTGCATGATAACAGGGGAGATCCTCTTAGTGAAGAGACATCTGCACAAGGATTTATACAGAAGATAGAAGCTCCTGGTGGTGCAACATCCATACCACCACTAGTAGAGCATCGCATGGTACCCATAATACTACCAGGTGAGGAGTGTAGATTGAGTGTTCGTAATGAGTTTCAACAGAAAAGACCCCTCAGGTTCTGAGGTGAGCAAGACACACAGGCTGCTGAGGACTAGATTGAGGCGGTGATATGAGTTTTCCATCTTGTCAGGACACCAGAAGATCATATGGTGGTCCTCGCAGTGATCCTTCTATATGACTTAGTAGGGTGATAGTGGGGTTAATTACCTGATATTACGATGAGGTGACTCTTTTGTAGACAGAGTTTGAGAAACTTCTATGAGAGGATATCTCAGATTATGAGATAAGGGCTAGGTGTATCTAGAAGATTCTAAAACTCTGGTAGCATAACATTCCAGTTTCTTAGTATTCATCGAGGCATAACAACCTTTCTTGGTACTTGAGGGAAGTGACACACAATTAGTACTTTAGGGTCCAGAACCTTCGAGCAGGGCTTATGATGGGAGATCAGGGAATCCATGATATCTATTAACATTCCCACATATACTAGGGTACTGGAATGAGATTTTATTGTGAATAAAAAAATGACAGTGGGAGATAAAACTAGGAACCAGATAGCTGAGTCTTTGGTAGTAGGTAGCCGACATCAGGCGTAGGGAAACAAGATGGTCAGGAACTCTAAGGGATTACCCCAAGACATATGATTAACAGTGTGGGGATCCCAGGGAAGAATTAGTATGCTGATGGAGAAGATTTGTTTCTTGTGCAGAAGTCGGGGACATATGGCTTGACATTTCCCAAACCATCATATAACCGGTCAGGAGATGGTTGAGGGACTGCCGATATAGAGTGCGTGTTAGGAGAAGGGTGGTCCGCAGGGTGGTAGATGTGAAAGGGGATAAGGTAGTCAGTATGAGGTTTATAGGGGTTTGATGTGTTACCACCTCCACTATAACACCCCAATCATACACAATACGTTTCAATTTGAATAATATAGTAGCTTGCGTTGTACACAACATGGAGTTTCATCACACCACGACTAGTGAAAATAGTTGTTATGAATAGTAATACCCACTTTTTAAAATTTTATAAATTTTAATTTTCAAAATGGACTTCATTTTTGGATTCAGAATATCAAAATTATCTTATGATAAATTTTTGGTATTTTTCAGAAAACTTTCAATTTTTGAGGAATAGTGAGAATCACTGCGTTATTGATTAAAAATGAAATTTTATTTAAGTATTTAGTGGTTTTATTTTAATTTAAATTAGGTCAAATAGATACATAATACATATATATGGTCTATTTAATTCATTCGAGTCATTTTATAATGATTTTAGATATATAAAATTTTATTGAACTTTTTACAGTCTTTTACCCACCTTCTAGGAGCATTTGAAAATTTGAATAAAACATAATTTTACCGGTTATGTGAGTTAAATTTCAAAAATATGAAAGAAAAAGTTAATATCACTTTCTAAAATGTGGTTCAATGAGTTAAAAATAATTTTTGGTGTATAATAACTTTTGACTTTTATTTACCACAGTTAAAAGTAAATAGATTAATTAAAGGTAAAAATTATTTTATAATTACCCTAACACATGTCCTAATTCTATTGTACACGTTTAATTATACCAAAAACAACCTTAGGAATAAAATATGATCTCTTTGGTCCACTTGTATTAGATTATGGCATTTATTATTATTTTATTTAAAGAAGAGTTAAAATAGTTAAATTTAATGTTTAATAACTAAAGCATTTTCAATATAGGGTAACACACAATATAAATTCGACTATAAATATTCATTAGAAATATAAAAATATTTTATACATAATTTAATTTTATTTATAATTTTTACACATTAAATCATTTAATATATTTATGACACAATGATGATGAAGTAGTTACCATATTAATGAAAGTTTAAAATAATTGATATTAAAAATATCCAAATAAATGTAAATTCATAATTATTATGAATTAAACTAATTTTTTAGGTTAATATTACATGTTAGGGATGTCTAAATAAATTTTATTTGAATTGATAAAGTTTTTATGTCTTTGGAAAAAATCAAATACTAAATAGTTTCAAAATTGACATAATTGTGTTTAAAAAAAACTATATTATTAATTTATATAATATTCCTAAAAATATAAGGTTTATCCAAAAGGCTTAGATAAGGTTATATATATTAACAATGAACCACTTGGGGTTCTCTTGATAGTTTATTGTTTGTTTACTAACCATATAATATAAAAATACAAAGTGACATGGTAAATGTCAAACCATTTAACTAAGAGTTAAATCTAAATGATAAGGTTAATATGGTGATCTAAACCTATATAAAATCTATTGGTTGATAGTTTTTAGACCCATACCCACATTATCCTAGAAATAAATCATTTTGGAGCCATTATAAACCAAAAATGATTTTATTATAAAATAATATTTCAAGCTTTTCCTAAAGTGGCCCTCACCTCTCTTATAAATGGTTATGTCCCCTTCTCTTAATTTCAGGCCTCAAAAGAAATTTGGCTCAGCCAAACCTAACAAAATATACTTAAAACTTAATTCAAATCATCCTATAGTCCTTAATTTGATAATAAATTTTACTTAAGGATCCCTTTTGATCAACTCGAAAGGAAACACCTGAAGAAGAGGTAATAATTTCACCACCGTCTTTCATGTTTTTTCTACTTCCACTTCCTCTTTATTTATTGTTTCCATACCCAAATAATAACTGAATTTCCTTCTATATACATTTATGTTATTATAAATATGGTACAACCATATTTGTTATTCGATCCATTCTATAAATGATAAATTCACCATACGTGCATACGTAAGACTTACCGTCTCCATGTCGTGGTGTAGTTTATTATTCAAACACTTCATTATTTTGGATGGGTATAATAATGAGTATAATTGATATAAATAATAAAAATAACATGTTAATTAATCTCTATATATGATATAATGTCCAATTACATATTATTTTACCATCAATATAGTGATATTGTCGCTAATTCGTACGTACAGATTACCGTATCCACGAACGCAATGAGATTCATTCCCAATCATAATCACTCAAGAATAATTTTCATTTTATGATTAAAAATAATGTTTATGAAGATATTATAATTCTGTATATGAATCAAATACATCCTATCCATAACAATCAGGTCTTACATAACCAAGCATATAAAGTAAATGGAATCAGTTAACACCTGAAATAATGATACTACTGAAATATTATTAACAAAGAAATATTAGAGGATCATATATGATATAATATTTATGTATATAGTTATTTTATAATTTAATAAAAATGGTTTAAATATTATACAAAAGGTTAACACACCGTCCACTAAGGAAAATTACAATGTAAGGGTTAATTCTATAATCTCTTTTCTTATCTGAGGTTGTTTATACATAAGTATATTCTAGGACCTCTTTATCATCCACATCCGTGTTTTCTGAAAAATGCAATTCAAAACATTCTTACTATTTACTAGACTATGGGTTAAAGTCATTTATTCCGTTATTTTACTATATAAGTTTTGAAATGAATCTTTTTGTCATTTTCCAAACAAGGTACTTTATGACCTTTTCAACAAAATTAAGGTTGGAATGTCTTTTTTTAACTTATACGGCAGGTGACGCTATTTTCTTCCATTATAACATCTACTAATCTTCCCATACATGCTTATAATAATATTTTTAAAACAAATGTTTCCTTTTATAATTATATGGATTTTAAGTTATTTCAATATAGAAAGAGATATTTCTCTAAAAAAGTTTTTATTTCATCTATGTAAACATCCTTTGATTAATTTTACATTTGTTTGATGTTGATTTATTATGATACAAAACATACATATTGTATTGAAGGTTTTGTGATATGTTTGACTATGGATGTGTTATTTTTACACCAATCGTGGTTTATGGATAAAGTGTAGACATTTCGTATGCTAGTTTTAAAATGAATGTTTATAATATGTCTAAACTTTTTCATATAAGGAATGCATTGGACTTCGTAAGTGACGGGTGGAGCCCACTATAGATCCTCGATTCATCGGTAGTTCTCATGAGACAAACTGGTGTCTTGGAACAAGGCCCTAACCAAATATTATTTGTAGTCTTGGAACAAAGCCTTGACTATGTGGTTATGAAGTCTGGAATTATTCATTCCATCATTATGAAATTGGCTATTGATATTGCATGTTATTATTCGACTAGTAGAATATCCATGTGAGCAAGTAAATGGAATTACTTGATTTTTATTGGCCATATTATGCAAGTATTTTTGTTTAAAAGTCTTATGTGTTATTCTTATACATTTACTTAAATGTTTATTCTTATTTTTGAAAGTTTCCGCTATATATTTATCCTTACTGAGCATCTGAGCTCACCAATTTCTATGTTTTATTTTTTCCCAGTATGTGAAGAAGTACATTATGACTGGCCTGTGGGGATAGTCTAAGGGATAGTATAAGGGATATTAATGTGGTTAATGGATATAATGTTGTTGTTGTTTTTTATTTTATAATTTAATGTAAAACTTATGAATGTATCTTGTACTTCTAAGGCTACTAAACTAATCGATATTTCATAATTTGATCCTTTGTGATCATGATAATGTTATTTTATAATGCATGACTCTAGGTAACTGGGGTCATGGCATTATAGTTGGTATCCGATGATGTTTAGTACAAACCTTGGAAACTAGATTTTGAAAAAAAATGATTAGAGAATACTAACCTAATATTTACTTTAAGTATTAGTATAAAAGTACATCCTAAAATTTTGGTACTGTAGAGATTTTGTGAGTTTTTGAAGAAATAAATCCCTGTCTAGATATGAGCAGGTAGATGCAGCTTTGGAATAGATGTACCTAGGGGTAAAACTTGAAAACACTATTTTGACCTAGACTCGAACGTGAACTAGTGCACGAATATGGGCTTTGCTACAATCTTTGATACAACACTCCTAGGGGATATGAATTGGATAATTCTCATTTTATTTATAAACCATTATTAAGGGATTATGTGTATATAGTTACTCAAAGGAAACAATTTTAGTATTATAGAATAAATCCATAAACTATTCAATTTATGTTAACTATTTTAGAAATTTGGAATTATGTATTGTGATTCATAAACTAATATAGTGTATTCCATTGTTTATAAATGGTTCCTAGTGGAAGGAATGGAAAAAGTATCAATTCACGTAATCCATGTAGGGATTTCTCTCCTACTCAAGATAATTATAGTGGATTTTGTGAGACAACGATTGCGGATCAGCTTATCCCCATACAGGAACAACTCACTCAGGTTATGAATAACAACCTTACCCATATGGAGCACCCTAATCCACAATGTGGAGGATCAATGTTAGACTGCTTCATGAGGCATCAACCACCAACATTCAATGGGAGTAAAAATCCATTGGTAACTGAGAAAAGGATAAATTCCTTATAGAAAATATATCATGCTATGGGGAGTAGCGAATGGGAAATTTTTTTCATAAAAGTTTATCACCTCAGAGGAGATGGAGATCAATGGTGGTCATTAATCCAAAACACAAAGGGTGATGAAGAAGTATCGAACATGGAATGGATGGAGTTTAAAGATATTTTCTTAGAAAAATACTTTCCTCATGACCATCGATCAGATATGTGGGTCTAAGGAAAAGGAGGATGAGAATGTCACAAAGAATGAGGTTTACTTTACAATGTTAGGAAGGAATGCAACAAATTATATTCATAACCCAAGGAGTGATATTGATCGATTCTTTGATGGGTTAAAATCATTTCCCCATCACGAGTTAGTCTCACAATCCTTCTCAACATATTGAGATATTGTCTCTTGTGCTATCAATATAGATAATGAATTCTCTAAGTCTTATGACTTTAAATAAAATTATGAGAAAAAGAGATCTCTTAAAAACTCTAGAAATGGAAATAAGGGGAAGTGGGGAAAAGTTGAATATCCATCATGCGGTAAATGTGGGAAGAAACACCCCGGTACTTTCCTGAAGGGAATGATAGTCTGTTATAAGTGTGGTGAAAAACGCCGCTATGCTCATGATTGTAAGGGGAAGAAAGAGGCTGTCAATGTTGAAAGCTGAAATTGTAGAGGAAAGGGGCATTATACAAATTAATGTCTAAAGTGCCAAGGGAACTTACTAGAAAAGGACAAGGGAGAAAGGAAAAGCTTATGTGATCACTACTTCTAAGGTTGAAGATCCGAAAGATAAGGTGAAAAGTAATTTAATGGTTTCATCATGTTTATCCAATGCTGTATTTGATTTTGGATCATCACATTTTTTGGTATCTTTCCAGTTTTCTAAGAAAAGTAGACATTTTCAACATGACTTAACATGGGACTTGCTAGTCAAAACACCTAAGGGAAGTATCATCGCAACAAAGTTTTGTTAATCAGTTCCCATTAGGGCATATAAATGTTCTTTATCTAATGATCTCATCGTAATAACCATGATTGAATTTGATATAATCATCGGAATGGATTGGATTTCGGACTATGATGCGAAACATTATTGTAAGAAGAATGAGGTTACAATTTTTGATGATGATAAGAAGTACCTTATCTTTAGAGTAGAAACGTCACCACCTGATTCTTATCTAGATCCATCACCAGTAGTTCTACTAAATTCTATTATTGGGGAAGAAGAGAATGAAATAAAGAAGGGTGAGGAAAATAATATTCGAATAGAGGAAGTACTTATTGTTAAAAAATATGTTAATGTGTTTCCAGAGGATTTACTTGGACATCATTTAGAATAAGAAATTGACTTTTCCATTGATTTAATTCATGGTTTAAGGCCTATATGGAATACCCCTTATAGAATGACCACTGTGGATTTAGTGGAACTAGTGAAACAACTTGATAAATTGAGTAACAAATGATTTATTCACCCAAGTGTTTCTCCATGGGGAGACCCTATCTGTTTTGTTAAGAAGAAAGAGGGATGTACGAGGTTGTGCATTCACTACAGGGAGATCAATGCTATAACAATAATGATCAAGTATCCCCTACCTCACATTGATAATTTATTTGACCAACATCCTATAGCTCAATATTTTTCAAAAATTAACCTTCGATTTGGATATCATCAGCTATGAGTGAAGAAGGAAGACATTTTGAAAACAACATTTCAAACCAGGTACGAGCATTATGAGTTTATAGTAATGCCTTTTGGATTGACTATGAACCCTCAGTCTTCATGGATATAATGAATAGAGTTTTCACAGAATATCATGATGGATTTTTAGTGGTATTTATTGATGATATCTTGGTATAATAAAAAAGCTTTGAAGATCATGAAAATAACTTACGCACTATTCTAAAAACACTTAGATGAAATGAATTATATGGGATGTTTAGAAAGTGTGAATTCTACCTTCAAGAGATTTCTTTTCATGGTGATATTGTCTATAAGTATGGAATCTCTATTGATCTTTCAAACACCAAGGCAATCCAAGAATGGCCAGCACCGAGGAGTATAACTGAGCTACACCGTTTTATTGGATTAACTGGTTATTATCGATGTTTTGTCCATAATTTTTCCTGGTTGGCTAACCCATTAACCAAGATAAAATGTAAAGGGGTTAATTTTTTTTGAAAAAATGTGTGTGAAGAATGTTTTATAGAACCGAAGATAATATTAGTCAATGATATTATCTTTAATCTACCATTAGGGAATGATGGGTTCGTTATTTATAGTGATGCTTCAAAGAAAGGACTTGGTTGTGTCTTTATGCAGAATGATAGAGTTATTTCCTTTGCATCACAACAGCTATAAATTCATGAGAAAAACTATCCTACTCATTATCTTGAGTTAGATAATATAATCTTTGCTCTAAAAATATGGAGACACTTTCTCTATGGTGAAAAATGTGAGAATTATACTAATCACAAGAGTTTGAAGTATATTTTCTTTTAAGAAGAACTCAACATGTGGCAAAGACGATGCCTTGAACTACTCAATTATTATGATTTCACTATACACTACCACCCAGTGAAGGTAAATAAGGTGGCAGATGCTTTGAGTAGAAAGTATCATGGAGTTTTTAACAAGGTGAGAGTTGAAAGGTATCCTATTTTCATGGATCTAGTAAATATGGATTTGAGAAAAACCATGGAAACTGAAACATCAATACTTTTTCAAACGGTTGCCAAACCATATTTACTATAAAGGATAAAGGGTTTCTAGACTGATGATGAGGAGTTTCAAAAGAATATTAAATTTGCGATTGATGGGAGATTGAGTGACTTAATATATGAAGATGGAATTTTGAAATTTGGGAAGAGACTTTGTGGTCCTAACACACCTGATCTAAAAAGGGAATTCTTGGATGATGTTCATAGTTCCTCTTTTTCTATACACCCTGGGAGTACCACGATGTATAGATATTTGAAGGAACATTTTTGGTGGGACAACATGAAGATAGAGATTTCTAATTTTCCGTCAAGATGTATGGTTTGCCAACAAGTGAAATCTAGAAGGCAACAACCTAGAGGTGTCATGCAACCTTTTACCATACCTGAGTGGAAATGTGATGATATTACGATGGAATTTGTCATGGGACTACCAAAGTCTCCTAGAAGAAATGATGAAATATGGGTCATTCTTGATTGTCTTACCAAGTTAGTACATTTCATTGCTATAAGAGAATATTTACCATTTGAACATTTAGTAAGACTATATATTAATGAAGTTGTAATACTTCATGGAGTACCCCTATTGATTGTTTCTGATCATGATCCCCATTTTACATCAAGAATCTGGAAAAGTCCTTAGAAAGACCTGGATACTGAACTTCTTTTGAGCACTGCCTACCACCCCCAAACCGATGGAGAATCAGAACGGACTATTCAAACCATATTAGACATGTTGATATCTTGCTAACTTGACTTTTAAGGTATGTAGGATCAATATTTTCCTCTGGTAGAAATTTACTATAATAATAGATTTCATTCAAGTATTCATATGGCCCTATATGAAGAATTATATGGAAAGAGATGTCATAGACCAACTTATTGGGATGATTTTGGTGAAAGAAAACTTGTAGACCTATAACCTATTGAGGAAACAATGGAAAAGGTAAAGATTAACCAAACCCACATCAAAGCAGCCCAAAGTAGACAAAAGATCTATGCCGATAACTGAAGGAAGGATTTGGAATTTCTAGTAGGAGACCATGTTTTCATGAAGGTATCTCCAAGGGAGGGTGTTATACATTTCGGTAAGAAGGGTAAATTGAGTCCCAGGTACATCAGACCTCTTGAAATTCTAAAATGAATTGGAGTTGTAGCTTATCATTTGGAAATGCCTCCAAGTCTATCAAAAGTTCATGATGTGTTCCACATATCACTATTGAGGAAATACATGCATGAACCGACGCATGTACTCACCTATGATGAAATAGAACTGGAACATGATATTTCTTATTGCAAAGAGCCTATCAGAATTATTGATATTAGAGAACAAGTGTTGAGAAACCAGAAGACTAACCTGGGGAAAGTTCTATGGAGAAACCATAAGATAGAAGAGGCAAGGTGGGAATCCAAGGAACATATGATGAAGAACCACCTGAATCTTTTTTATGTAGAAATATTATTTCAATTTCTAGGATGAAATTATTTTAAGGAGAGGAGAGTGTAACACCCGAAGCTTCCATGGTATGTTTCCATTTGAATCATGTAGTAGCTTGCGTTGTACGCAACTTGGAGTATTAACTCACCATGACCAATGAAACTAGCCGTTATGAATAGTAATACCCACTTTCTAAAATTTTATAAATTTTAATTTTGAAAATGGACTTCATTTTTGGATTCTGAATATCAAAATTATCTTAGAGTGAATTTTTGGTATTTTTCTGAAAACTTTCAATTTTTGATGAATAGTGAAAAACACTACGATATTGTTTAAAACCGAATTTTTATTTAATAAATTATTTATTTTATTTTAATTTATTTTAGATCAAAATAGATACATAATACCTATATATGTTAAATTTTATTCATTGGATTCATTTTATAATGAGTTTAGACATATAAAACTTTATTGAACTTTTTACCTTCTTTTACCCTTCTTCTATGAGCATTTGAAAATTTGCATAAAACATAATTTTACCACTTCTGTGAGTTGAATTTAAAAAATCCGAGGGACATGTTTAATATCAGTATGTACAATGTGGTTTGATAAGATGAAAATAATTTTTTGGTGAATAGTAACTGTTGACATTTATTTAGCACGGTTAAAAGAAAATTGGGTGATTAAAGTTTAAAATGATATTTTAATTTCCCTAAAACATGTAATAATTATATTGGATAAGTTTAATTCAACCAAAAACAACCTTAGGAATAAAATATGTTTCTTTTGGTAAACTTGGATTAGATTAGGGCCATTGTTATTATTTTATTTAGTGAAGAGTTAAAAGAGTTAAATTCAATGCTTAATAACTAACCCATTTTTAATATTGAGTTACAATATAAATCCGACTATAAATATTCTTTAGAAATATAAAAAAATTTCCTATATAGTTTTATTTTATTTATAATATTTAGACCTTAAAAAATTTAATTTATTTATGACATCATGATGATGTAGTAATTAACTTATTAATGAAATATTAAAATAATCGATATTATAAATATACAAATAAACGAAAATTGAGACTTATGATGAATTACACTAATTTTATAGGTTAATATGACATTTAAGGGTTGGTTATATAAGTTTTATTCGAATTGATAAAGTTTTTATAGATTTTAATAAAATCAAATACTAAATAGTTTCAAAATTGAAATAATTGAGTTTTTAAAACAGATACTATATTATTAATTGATATATTATTCCTAAAAATATATGGTTCGGCCAATGTATTTAGATAAGATTATATATATTAATAATGAACCACTTGGGGTTCTCTTAACAGTTAATTGTAATTTTATTAACCATATAATATAAAAATAGAAAGAGACATTTTAAATGTCAAACTATTTAACTAAGAGTTAAATCTAAAAGATAAGGTTAATATGGTAACCTAAACCTATCTAAAGCCTATTGGTTGATATTTTTTCTACCTATAATCACCTTATACACGAGATAAATAATTTTATAGCCATTAGAAACCTAAAATTATTTTATTATAAAATTATATTTCATGCTTTTCATAAAGTGGCCCTCACCTCTCTTATAAAAAAGTACTTCCCCGTCTCTTAATTTCACACCTCCAAAGCCATTTGGCTCCTCCAACCATGCCCTAATATCCTCCAGAATTTCCTCAAATCAACCTAGAGTCCATACTTTGATCAGAAATCCATCCTTAGAAGCCATTTTGATCAACTCAAAAGGAAACACCTGAAAAAGAGGTAATAATTTCACCCCCTCTTTCAAGTTCTTTTCTTCTTCCACTTTATCTTTTATTTTTTTTCCATAAAAAAATAATATATCAAGTAACTTCTACATAATTTTATGTTATTATAAATATGGAATAACCATATTCGTTATTCTATCTATCCTATAAATGATAAAGTCACCATAGGTGCGTATGCACAACTTACCGTCTCCACGTCGTGGTGTAGTTTGTTATTCAAACACTTCATTATTTTGGATGGGTATAATAATGAGTAAAACATATGTAAATGATAAATATAACATGTTAATTATTATTTATATATTATAAAAGAACTAATTACATACTATTTCACCATCAATATAATGATATTGTCACTCGTGCGGACGTATGGATTACCGTCTCCACGAACGTGATGAGATTAATTTCCCATCATAATCATTCAAGAATAATTTTCATTTTATGATTAAAAATAATGTTTATGAACATAATATAATTTTTTATATGAATCAAATACATCATATCCATAACAAACATGGCTTACATAACCAAGCATATAACGGAAAACGAATCAGTTAACACCAGAAATGATGATACTACTGAAATATTATTAACAAAGCAATAATATATGATCATATATGATATCATATTTATGTATATAGTTATTATAAAATTTAATAACATTGTTTTCACTATTATACAGGAGGTTAACACACCATTGAATAAGGAAAAATACAAGGTAATGGTTAATTCTACAATCTCTTTACTTATCTGAGGTTGTTAATATGTAAGTATCTACTGGGTCCTCTTTATCATCCACATCCGTTTTTTCTTAAAAATGTAATTCAATTTTTTTTATTATTTACTATATTATGGGTTAAAGTCATTTATACCCTTATGTTACCATATATGTTTTGAAAGGAATCCATCCGTCGTTTTTCAAACAAGGTACTTTATGACTTTTTTGACAAAATTAGGGTTCAAATGTCTTTATTTAACTTATACGGTGGGTGCGACTATTTTCTACAGTTATAACATCGATGAAGCTTCCCATAAAGGCTTATAAGAATATTTTCAAAATAAATGAATCCTTTTATATTTATATTACTTTTAAATTATTTCTAAATAGAAAGAGATATTTCTCTAAAGAAGTTTTTATTTCATCTATGTAAACCTCATTTGATGGATTTTAAGTTTGTTTGAAGTTGATTTATTATGATACAAAAAATACATATTTTATTGAAGGTTTTTTGATATTCTTTACTATGGATGTGTTATTTTTACACCATTAATGGGTTTTGGATAAATTATTGACATATCGTATGCCAGTTTTAATACAAATATTTGTGTTATGTTTAAAACTTTTCATATGAGGATTGAGTTGGACTTAGAAAGTGACGGGCGGAGCCCGGTATAGCTCCTAAATGAATTGGTAGGTCTCATGAGACAAACTAGTGTCTTGGCACAAGGCCTTTAAAAAATATTATTTGTAGTCTTCGAACAAGGCCTTGACTACGTGGTTATGAAATCTGGCATTATGAATTCCATCAATATGAAACTGGCTATTGATATTTCATGTGATTATTTGACTAGTAGAATATCCATGTGAATAAGTAAAAGGAATTATTTGATTTTTATTCACCATATTATGCTGAATTTTATGTTTAAAAGGATTATGATTTAGTCTTATACATTGCCTTAAATTTTTATGCTTATTTATGAATGTTTCCGCTATATTTTTATCCTTACTGAGCATATAAGCTCACCCCTTTATATGTTTTATTTTTTCCCACGGTGTGAAGAAGTATATTATGACTGTTTTATAGGGGTAATATAAGTGATAGTATAAGAGATATGTGTGTGGTCAATAGAGACAATATTGTTTTTGTTTTTCATTTTATAATGTAATGTAAAACTTATGAATGTATCTAGTACATCCAAGGCTACTAAACTGATCGGTCTTTCGGGATTTGATCCTTTGTGATCATACCAATGTTATGTAATATTGCGCTGACTCTGGGTAACTGGGGTCGGGGAATTAAATCTACCCCTAGGAGGTACACATTAGGCTTAGGGACCTAGTGGAAAAGGACAAGACCAACATCATGAGATAAAGGCTTATTAACCTGAGGATCCTTGGATAATTATAGGTATGATCTATGTCTTTTTCATCTTAGCTGTAGTTTTTATAGACATATGTTCCAGTCATTATTTTCTTTCGATGACTCTTTTTTGAGACTCAGAGATTCCAGTGGAATCGTTGACTCGAACCTTACATATAGATACTTCTATGGAAGGGGATTATATGATCACATACTGGTGCTGATAGTGTGGCCTTACTCTTAGAGGTGAGAGTTTTGGTTGGGGTCTCTTGGTAGTGGCGTCGATGCCATACGACACCATTCTCAGTATGGACTAGTTATCCACAATTAATGATCAGATTGACTTTTTTAGGATTAGAGTATGGTGTATCCATAGTGATGGGATCATGTTTTCCTTTGCCGGTGGAAAGGAAATGCAAGTAGTGGAGGATATAATCACACATAGAAGGGAGCATATGATCACTCTTTTGTTGGCTAGCCTCACCCTCGACATAGTGGATGATATGAGACTTTTCTTTTCTGTAGCAGTGGATGAGTATGTGGAAGTGTTTCCAAAGGATGTTCTTGGGTTACCTCTTAATAGATAGGTAGAATTATTCATTTATCTATACCCCGGGATGGAACCAATTTATACTCCTACATATCGGATGGCTCTTGAAGAACTTCGTGAACTGAGTATTGAGTTGGAGGACTTGCAGAGGAAGGGCTTCGTGAGACTGAATGTTTCACCATAGACATCCCCAGTTTTGTTTTCCAAGATGGAAAACCAGAGCTTGAGGTTATGTGTGGACTTTTGTATCATAAACCATGTCGTTGTGAAGAATAAGTGTCCACTACCAAAGATCAAGGACCTCTTTGATTAGTTTAAAGTGGAACAGTGGTTCTCCAAGATAAAACTCAAATTTGGATATCACCAGCTTCAATTATAGGATGAGGATGTATCGAAGATTACTTTCAGGAGTCGGTATGCCCATTATGAATACATGGTGATTTCATTTGGCAAGAAAAATAATATTTATGTATTCATGGGACTCATGAATAGGATCTTACAACCTTACATAGACCGGTTAGTGGTGGTTTTCTTTGATGTCATCCTTATGTAATCGACATATGAGGAGGAGCATTCGATACACTTTAGGATGGTCATGGAAACACTATGAGAACACCATCATTACGAAAATCTCTTAAAGTGTCAATTGTAGATACAAGAGATCCATTTTCTAGGACACTCCATTTTAGTGGCTCGGGTTGCAGTGGATCCAGCAAAAATTTAGTTTGTGACTTCTTGGGAGCCACCCAAGAGTGTTACAGAGGTGCGGAGTTTTCTTGGGTTGGATGGATATTATCGAAGGTTTGTACCCAGATTTTCTATAGTAGAAACACCCTTGATATCTTTTACATGAAAGGGGTATCCTTTCCTGTGGACGAAGAAGTTATAGAAGGTTTTTCTACAGTTGAGGTAGAGATTGACAGGTGCTCGCATATTGATATTTCCGTAGTAGGGTTTTGAGTACATGGTGTTCTGTATGCATCAAGAACTAAGCATGGTTGATTCTAGATGAAGGGACAAGCAGTGATTGTCTATGGTTCACGCTAGTTGAGACCACATGAGAAGAACTACACGACCTATGATGTGGAGTTGGAAGCTGTAGTCTTTGTATTGAATATGGGGAGAAACTACCTTATGGGTGAGTAATTTATCATCTACACTCACCAAAAGCGTCTCAAGCATATATTATCCTAGAAGGATAGGAACATGAGACAAATAAAATGGATATAGTTCCTCTAGGACTATGACTTTTACATTGTCTATACTCCCAGGAAGGGGAACATGGAGGTTGATGTTATCACCTGGAGGTCAAGTTCATAGCTATTGAGTGAGGCGTCATAACAGTTGGAATCATTGCAGATATCCTTTGTGGATGAATATGGAACGACTTAACTCTAGTTTATTATTGTTTCCCCTCCACTCTTGTAATGATTTAGGGAGGTATAACATGGGGTTACTGACTGTGAGACTTTACATGCTCAGAAGTCGATAGGGCATGCCCCTGATGGGTATTCGAAAGGTAGGGTGTACATTGTTCTTTTTATAGGATTCACAATAGTTCTAGTGGAGTTATGGGAGGATGTCATGAGGGAGTTCCATACATCCCCAATGGTGGTACATCCCGGTGTTGTGAAGATGTTCAGGGACCTTCGTTATTAGTTCTGGTGGAAAAGGATGAAGAAGGAAGTGGCCGAGTTCATTTCTAGATGCCTCACTTATCAACAAGTAAAGGTTGAGCATCAGGTTCTAGAGGGTTTGAATCAACCCCTCGATGGGCCCAAGTTGAAGTGAATTGGGATAATAAGGGACTTAATGATGGTTTTACCATGTACATGCCGGGGAAATGATACCATTTGGGTGATCGTTGACCGATCCACCATGTTGGACCACTTTCCAGGTTTTCAGGAGTAGCGTTTAGTAAAGAGATTGGGAAACCTCAATGTGCAAGAGATAGTTCATCTCCATGGAGTCCCATAAATGGAATTCTCAGATCATGATTCATGTTTTACATCCCAGTTGTGGAACATATTGTTGGAGGCGTTTGGGACTCATCTACACTTGATCAAAACATTTCACCCACAAAAGGACAACCAGACCGAGTGGACCATTCAGGTTTTAGAGGGCATGCTATGGGCTTGCATGTTAATTTTATTCTAGAGTTTGGACAATTCTGCATAGGTGATCAATTTTTTAAGTGCGTGTTTGGTGGAAGTATAGGAATATATAGGAGAGAACATGGGAGTTGGAGGATCAAATTAACGTGTAGTACCCACATTTATTTGAGTAGTCTTGTTTTTGGCCTTTTGAGGACATAAATCCCTAAGTTGGGGAGAATTTTACAACTCGGGTTTTCTTTATTTTATTTTTATTAATTATTTGAGAAAATTCCGGGACCATGCACTGAGATGGAATACGATTCTGAGGCATATTTTGTTCAGAACAATTCTTTGAATAATGATCAGTTTTTAATAAAGAGTGTGAGGGGTTTTCCTAAATAAGTGGAATAACTCTTAAACAGGAACTTGAATAAGAAATATGAGGGCACCATTGTGTTTAAAGAAGTATCTTTACATTATCTGAGGCCTAACATCAGCCGGTGCGGGTCAACTGTGAAAAATAGTTTTTGGACACATCTGTAAATAAAATAATCAAATTAAAATTATTTTATTTTCAAATCCTAATAACTCATGAATGGAGACTTGGACAAGAAATAAAATACCGCTGTTGAGTTCATAATGCGGTGTTTTCCCTAGGAGTTATTTCACTTTAGTTTGCACGAGTATTCGGTGGAGAATCCCAAAAAGGACGTAATTGTCATTTAATAATTTAAAGATAAATTATTCAGTTGACATATTGATGATTTCCTTTAAAATAATACTCATCTAGAAATACCAGGTTTAGCCTCATAACCCTGGGAATGCTAGAGAATCACTATGAAGACCTTGGAGGATTTCCCCTTATCGAACGATGATCGGATCATCGATCGATGATTGACATGCAATGAAATCCAATGACCTCACCCACGGTCATGGTGCAACTTCATTCTTCATCAGTGTTTTAACCCAACGAGGTAGGGTGTTTTTTTCTTTTTGATTTTACCCTTTCTTGACTTCTATGATGAACGCAGACCAATCCACATCTAGATTAGCCTGCGAATCAATAGTATGTTTTTGGGAGGGATTTGTTGCGGGTTAGCAGGATTAGATTTAACATGTTTTCTAACCAAAATCCACTGGATCGTGATCATTTTCCAAGAACAATTGGAAAACCATGTTAATACTTATGTATGTGAATATTTCCCTCCATTGTTTGTGTTCATCATCATTCAAACCCTATGGTTACAAGATCAATTTGTCGGGTGGTTTCGAGAATGGTCGGATGCTTGGATTCAAGGTGAACTGATATAAGAGGCCTTACTAGAGTCGATCAGGTCATAAGGAACCAGATCTATGATCACACCAAATTGTAGGCAACAGAGGTGACCTCGTGGACCATGGAAGGGACCACCGGTATGTGTCTGACAAGGTATTCCTGCAAGGTGAATCAGTAGTGGTATGGTTGTGGTGGTGTGGCTGAAGGCAGCATGTGGTAGTGCAACACGAGGTCTAGAGGCGATGCATGGTGGCGTGAAGTGGTGGTTGGAGGTGAAAGAGGCCAGAGGTAGTTTTGGCGACTAGAGTGGTGGGGATGTAGAGGCCGAAGCGAAGCTGTGTGAGGTGACCACAGAGAGCGTGGGAGCCCACTACGTTGGCGAGGCCGCATGCATGCAGAGCATGAAAGGCACATACGAAGGCAGCATGCCGACCACACATTTCATGAATTTCATTCTTCAATATGAGTGAACGGATAGAAAGATACATAGACCTTCATTTATCAAGATAATGGAGAGATAGTGACCCCCAACTCCCACATCCAATAGGCCCTAGGGTGGCGACCAACACCAAGGGTATAAAAATCTCACAAAATTGGGAGGCATTACCATTTTTATAGTAAATAAAATGGGAGATAGGATGTATCAACCTAAAAAAACTCCATGATAGATATATATAAATAAACCAAAATCCATCCCACATGCATGTTTAAAGTAAAAATTCTAGAAATACAAAGAAAACTCTAAAGTACGTACCAAAATAAAACTACACAGTGACATAGAATCCATCCCCAATGTTCAAACTAGTAAGGTCTAGCACGATCTTTGCATTATCACTGGATTCCTAAAAATAGTTTTATATACCTTGGGTGAGCATATATGTATACTTAGTCGGGAGAAACCAAATTCACCCATGAAAAAGTGCGAGAATCATATTAATTCCCCCGTGAGAAAACTATAGAAACTAAAAAGAACCTAACAAGTTATACTTTCCACCCCAACCTCTTGAAGGCACACTCACCAAATAATGCATGTAATGTAATGTAATGTAGTAATCACATAAATATTTTTGTACTCCGCACCACTTCCCACTAGTTAACTGCTCATCCCTAATGGAAAATGTTCAGACGCTACCATGCTCTTCGACAAACTCCATGGTCACAAACTGCCCACATACACATGAGATGAACACCATATCACATCCTACTCATAGATACCTGGGCCAGAACTGCCACAAATATCTCCTAAAATCACCTGGACCACATCCATAAGACACCTGGGAAATAACCCACCTCAAACACAGCCAATACCATAAGTCTAGTATTTAACTGGAAGACATTAAATCCTTCCCAGAGAGTATTGGTTGATCAATTATTAAAAGATGGAGGATGGTAAAGTTAGTAACCAGCCATCCATCCTCCCAATGGGATGTGGGGAAAGGAACTCCCCCCATAACAATGGGGTATTTTGGAACATATCTCTCAACACGGGTTGGGTACATATAGATAACATGAAGAAAAAAGCTTATATATACATGTAACAAATATTTAGACCATCATATAAGATTCCAAACAAAAAACCCGCCCACTTAAAACAACCTTTGCTGCTACCCCTAAATGCATGTACCACCACGAACAATGGTCACTGGAAAGCTACTTCACTACATTCCCAAACATGAAACATACCGCCATCCAATTCATTTAACCAATTATAATTCTACATTATAAAATCATTCATTTATTTATTTGCATCCCTACCCTGGGAACTACTGAACACTGCAAAAATTATAAGGTAATGAAACCATACCAACCACTATTAAGTCAAACAAAGAAATAAACTGCCAACAACATTCTTTAATGTTATACCACCAAAATCATCCTCTCACAACCAAACCCGGAAGCCCCACTGCAAAATAACACCACACTCAGCACACCTATAAACACAAAATCATGAAAAAACCCATTACTATATCCCCACTACCCAACCACTACCCAGATGCAATCCCAACTGCATAAAAAGTCCATCCACTCCACAATCAATCAAACTCTCATCATGAGAAACCATCACACCACCCGTACCACCCCGTACACATAATCACACCCCTATCCACAACACCACACTACCAACATAGACACAAGACTTAACATAACCACACACAGCACACAACCACACCAACAAGGAAAAGTTTTTTAGATTTAGCATCACTCATTATTTAATTCCACTTCATAAAACAAGGGAAATCAGAGAACAAATTTGATCCCGAGGTATCCATTTATTTAACTGAATATATGTGATTAAACAAATTCTAATTCTTACAATAGTGATTCAGCAATCATATAGGTACACAAATAGAGACTGCTGATGACCTTGATTTTCATAACAACCCAACCCACATGACTCATGAAATTGACCAATGATAACATATAAAACTAATCAATCATAATCATTTTCATAGCCCCTTATTTATTACTTATTACTATTTAATTAACTTTTGATTCAAAATTTCTCACAATGAGGCACCATTATACCCACCCTACATGATACAGAATTAAAAGAGAGATGAATGAAATGCCTTGTTGGAACAATATTCAACAAAATATTCTTCCTTGCGCCAAAACAAGGGGTGTGTGAGTAGCAGAAAAAATATTAGAAAATTGGATTGATGGATTTGACACAACACATGAATCCGCATGAAAAGAAGGATCTAGGTGCACAAAAAGAAATAGATAACACACAAGGAAGAGAAGTTCCCATATTAGAAAAGCCAGATCCTATATCAACGAGAGAGGAAATGGTTTTAAGGTACATTAAAGTCGGATCGTGGCCTAGACCACACAGTTTTCCTTTTTCAAAGTCCCAGGAGCATTAGGATATTAAATATATAATTAATAACCTTTGAAACACCTTCAGAAACTCCCAAACAAGGCTTTAAATATGATTTACACTAAATAAAATGTAAGAGGGGCGAAATAGGAATAATTGGGAAAATGTAGAAATGAGTCACTGATGGGTGAGTCAACAAAAGAAAGCCACTGACAACAAGCCACCAATAGCGAGTCACCAACACTGAGCTACTGATGTTGAGACAATGACGCAACCTATCGATGCCTGACTTACAGACTCCCCAAATCACTAATGACCTAACTCACTGATTCCTTGACTCACAGATGCCAGAAATCACTGATGGATCAACCTAGAAATGCCCTCGAACAATAGACACCCTGACCTACCGATTCCCACGACCCACCGACACCCTCAACCTACCGACACCTCAACTAACTAAAGCCTAGACCTATTGACGCCTTGACCTGTCGAATCCCTCGACCTAATGAAACTCTCAACCTTCCAACGCCCTGTTCTATGAATGCCTTGACCTACTGACAACTCATCCTACTAATTTCTTGACCTACCGATGCATCAACCTATAGATTCCCTAACCTACTGAAGCCTTGACCCACCAATTCCCTCGACCTATCGATGGCTCGACCTAATGATGCCCTCAATTTACCAATTCCTCAAGCTAACGACTCCTCGACATATCGATGCCCTTGAACAACTGATGCCTTGACCTAAAAACACCTCTATGTTATGATACCTCAACTTACCAGTGGAAATACTATTTTTTTTGAAAACTCTTGAAATGATATACCATTGCTTCCCAATACACCCCAAACAATGGATTTTGAAAAATTAATGGACCACGATGTTTTGAGCCATTACAACATGGGAAGCGATGACAGCACGACACCAGGTGGTGCACGTGGTTGGGTAGACCGCTCACGGCAGAGGAAATGGTCCCGGATGACATGGACCAGACCAGGTGAGACAGGACACTATAGCGGCCTCGTGGGCTGGATCAAGTGGCCTATAGGACATGGTCCAGTTGGCCTAGTGGGATGGGCCATGTCGAATGGACTGGGAAGGGTTGGCTGGTAGGATGGGTCTGGTTTGGCTGGATGGACCAAACCTGGGTCAGAACTTTTTATGAAAACAACCATAACTTTCAAACCATGTCTCTATTTTATGGCCCATTTAAAACACTGGGACCCTTACGAGTGGGAGGTCATTTTGAGATATGATAAGTGAGTTTTTGTGGAAGTTATCATATGACCTACTGGATTGAGTTTTGAGTTCTCTCTAAACAAGAATACCATGAGTAGAATCTTTTGGATGGGTGTGACCTTGAGAGTACGTGACTTTTCAAGACTACATGACTTACTAAAACAATGTTTCTTACTGATACTATGTGTCTCATCAGGAATGAGTGTCTCATCAGGACTGAGTGTATCATGGGGACTGAGTGTCTCATCAGGACTCAGTGTCTTATCGGGATTGAGTGTCTCATCTAGAATGGGTGTCTTACTGATACTATGTGTCGCATCGAGACTACGTGTCTTATCGATACCTGGTGTTTTGTGATTTTTTTAGATAATCCCATTTTGTATATTGCAGATTTAACCCTGTGTGATCTAACTATATATTTTCTTTGTGGAATATTTCATGTATTTATCTGTGGTGTAATTTATGTATTTCATTGTGGTATTATATTTGTATTTCTTAGTGGTATTCCTTTATAGTTTCAAGGTGTCCTACTGAGTATTGTTTTACTCACCATTACATGGGATTTTACCACATGTTTCGTGTCTTTTGATGATGATTGAAGCTTTGACAGAGTCCTACAAGGACATGGACCAGGTGGTGCATAGAGAGACCAAATAGTCATGTTGTGCTACTATGAATTCATAAATATATCAAATACCATTCCGTTTAGGTAGGGTTTTATACAGATTAGTTTCAAGAACATGTGTATTCACTTTTTCATACACTTCGTTTTATGGGCAGGTATTCTAGACCAATTTACTCTCTAGTTTTCAGCTGTCATACCCAATTGTCGGTATCTTAGTGGTGTGCTTTATTTTTTACTTAGTGTTTTACATTTCAGCATACTGGGTTTGGAGATGTGTGACTGTTTACATGTACTTAGTAAAATCCCTCCCATTTGTGGGATATGCCTACTTAGTGTCAGTCTCCATCCCCTGGGCTATTGGAGGCAGGTTTAGGGAAAACACGACATGTGCCCCTTTGAGAACGGTCATGACAAGTATTTTCTTAGTTAAATTTCATATGTTTATAAGGATATATTGTCCTAAACTTATGTTTCATGAACAATAATAATATTCAATTGCACTAATACAAGGTAGGTATTGGCTCCTGATGTCTTCTATGTTATGTGTGTAATCATTATTATACTGACGGGAAGAAATAATGAGTTCTTCCTTGTAATTGTGTACTACACATTTATTATTTCTAAATTTCACAAGGTTTTCTTCATAATATAATTGAGTTATTCTTCAAAGTTTGTGATTAAGGACATTGACAACAAAGTCATTTGATATTAATGCTTTTCCAATAAGAACAATATTACCTATACCAATAATCTCTCCTTGAGAATTATCTCCAAAGGAAAATTTTCAACCAATCATCTTGATATCTTTTAAAATAAATATTTTAGTCCTAAAACATTTTAGGAACACCCACTGTCCATGTACCATGTATTCTCATTGTTGGTATTATGTTTGTTTTTTGGAAATAAAACAATTATAATTTCATAACCAAAACCTTCTTAGTTCACAAATTGTTAGAAAACCAAATTTTTTAATAAAAATTGGTTTGAAAAATAATATTTTTTGAATCATAATGGTTTAATTTTATTTATATAATTTTTTCTCCCAATGACCTCCCCTATTAATTTTATTAGATAAGTGGGAATTTTTGGAATAAAGAAGTTGTAACTAGAAAAGATTTTTTATAAGTATATCCTATTCCTGAACTAGTACAATGCGGATTGATTTGTTTAATATTTTTATCAAAACCTTCCTTGCCATTAGTAATGTTACATAATAGTTTCTGGAGTGGATAAATGTTAGACTTTAGTTTTACTATGAAATTATTATCTAAATCTCCATTAGGTTTGGAATTGAGTTTCTAAAAACTAGTTTTCAAATTATCCTTTTCAGAAATTATTTTTTATAAATATTTGGAATTTGTACCTTTTTCAAAATTGGATTTTTCAAGAACTTTTGATAGATATGATATTTAATTTGTTAAATTATCAATTATTGAATTATATTTTAAATTTTTTCCATTAGCCTTGCCTAGTTATTTTTTTAAAATTTACAATTTAAATTTGATAGAGGTTTTGGATAGTGAGAAAATTCTTAAAAAGGAGGTAACCAAATTTCATCACTAGATGCAAATAATTCTTCATCCAAATATGTATAATTATTCTCATATGCTTAGTTTTCATTTAAATACATATTAGTTAAAGAATCTTCTATGCGTACCTTGGCAATAAAATATTGATTTTCAATAGGTATTTTAGCAAGAAGACCAATATTCCTCTCATATGGACTTTCAGTTTTTGATGAATTGTATGAAGAATCAACTTTATTGGAACTCCAAGTGTCAGTAGATATAATAATTTTCTTACTTTTTGACTAATAACAATTCTCTTGATACCTATCGTAATTTATATCGTTCTTGTATTTTATTTTCAACTTGGGGAAACCAGGTTGAATATGTCTATATCATTTTTATAATAATAAGTTACTTCAGAGTATTTTTTTTAATTTTTGTCCTTGTTAATTTTCATTTCATGATACTGAAAATCTTTTTTACCAAAAATATTATTCACTATTTGAGAGTGATTAGGTAATTCTTTCTTAAAATGTTCATGATCACATAAATCAAATTGAATAATAAATATAGTTTCCTTTATCGACTTAACAACTTTATCATGAGTATGACCTTTTATCAGACTTGAAGTTGTAGTAAAAGAAACTCCACCATTTGTTTTTTTATTTTCCCTAAATATCTTTTAAATCTACTATCATATTTTAAAAGGGTTCCAAATAAATAAAAAATTGTGAGATTTTGTATCTTCCCTAGTTCATCGACAACTACTCTCTTTTATTCCCACTCACTAGGAATGATATCAATTATATTTCAAACTAGGATTTCATCTTCTAATACTTTCTGTCTAATAGATTTTAAACTATAGACTATTTTTATAAGCCATTGTTTTACCTTTGAAAAAGGTTCACCAAAAGAAATTTCAATTTCTTGATAGTCACCTCTAAGCATTGATCTTGTAGTTTCAAGAACTTTTAATGTTCTAAAATGAGTAATCTCTGTCTTTTTACAGATACTATTATCAGCTTCACAAGAGGAAATCAGACTATAAAATATGATGGTCATAGAACATAATAAATTGTTTCTAAATATATAATTCCATTGATTCTTTGGTTTTTTTTTGATTTTTAAAATCATTCACCTCCTTATCAAGGATCATATAATCTTCATTTAACATGGAAAAATTGTCAACACGAGTATTTATAAAAACGTTTCTCATTCTATCTCTCCAATACTCATAATCAGCCACATCAAAAATTGGGGGTGTATTTGTATTGTGGTTATATATTGAGCTTACATCGACTCCTAAAATATTTTTAAAAAAAATAGATAAATTATATTCCAGAGTACATGTTAGTGAAGAAAGTATTAATAAAGAAAAGTTTATAAGGAAATAAAAACATGAACAACAAAAAAAGATAAAGGTAGCTCGTATGATCAGTCAAAACCTCATCTGATACCAAATCTAGGTATTAGTTTAATAGTGACATGGATATAATAACAATTTTCCGATAGTAATGTATATTAATATGGATCATTATAAGAGTGGGGGGGGGGGGGATGAATTGTATGTTTAAAAAAATTCATTTTTTATATTAAAAGAAACTTTGTTTAACAAAGTTAAGCAAAATTACATTAAAAAATAATCTTAGGTATTTAAATGGTAATCAAACAATGCCCTTGAGTCTGATAAAGTATCACAAGAAATTAGATTCTTATATGTATTACTCAGGTCATAATAATAAATTAATTCTATATAGACATCATATAGAGTTATATTTATTTAGAAATGGTTACACAATAAGAGTTTTATCAATTTCATGAATACACAAAGAATCATAATCACAAGAGTTACAATATATCATAGTATTACGAAATTAGTGCTTATTTATTAAAGAGTATAGAGTCCTAATTAGAGTAATAACATATTCAAAAAGTAATACAAGGTGGAAAATAGTATCATAATCAATGATATTATGATAAACAAGATTCAAATAGAAATATGAATATAAAATAATTCACATTCTATTATAATTGTAATGGAAATAAAAGACTTGTGATCAAAAAAGTAAACAAATGAATATAATTACTTTAACCCAAATAGTAGGGTATCCAATCACCTTGGATAAATGTCCCTTATATTATAATTTCAAGAAAGTATGTCTTTCCCTTCCTAGGGAAATCCCTCGATATGATAATCGGTCTGTATCACTATCCCGGTGATCCTCTGACATGATGATCAATTTCTCTGTCTCACTATCCATAGGAGCCCTCAATACAATGATTAGTTTTTATGTCTCACTATCCCTGTGTTTCCTAGAACCTATTCATGTGGTCATTCATTACAATTATAAACTCCAAAAGATTATAACTATAAGGAACATGTTGTTCACTCTTGTAAGATTTAGAGCCCTCAAACACTGAGATTTTTGTAAATGAAAACGACCAACACTACACTCCAATATCTTCGAATGACTGGGTATTTATAGGCAAGCTTCTAAGGGTCATCTTGATCCTCCAACCATCATATTTTTGATGGGTTTTTCATGATGACTTGGACAGCTGGATCTTCAATGGTCATATTATAATAGAATGTTCAATGTCATTTTTACATACACCATTTTTAGTTTAAATCAAATTTCTTATATTTGAGAAATTACTTTTCCGGGTACAAAATTGTCATTATGATAAATTATTTGAGTCTGAGTATGATTTTAATGTAAACCATTATAAACATGAATAATAATATTTTCTAGAGATAAATTGGATATCTTATACTCGATCTTATAAATATGAGTATGATAAAGTTGAGTACAATTATTATCGGATCCATTCTTATTACGATAAACATATCATACCCAGTCTCATTATGATAAGCATAATGAAAAGGTATATTTTTTTAACTCCTTAAATATTATTATAAAGAAGGTAAATAAATTATTTTTAATTATAAAAACATTATAAAATAGTTTAATAATTATGTTAATAAATAATTATGATGTCTGTTATTTGAAAAATAAAAGTATGAAGATTTTTATAAAAAAACATTTCACTCAACAACCACAATTGCTTCCAATTCCCATGCATGTTCCATTGTAAGGGTTATATGCAAAAACAAATTTGGTCTTCAAATGTTTGTATTTTTTAATACTTTGTTATTATATGTACTATGACAGTATTCAACAAACACATAGATCTATTTCTATTGATTTTTTTCTCTAGAAAATGATTTCTACCTAAAGATATACTTGATAAAATTCATTTAGTATTCTTAGAAAATTCGAAACTCATAAAATTTATTTTCCATATTTTATAAACACACACACACATAAATATATATATATATATATTCCAAAATTCTAATGCACCCACTGACCTATTAGTGACATATGCTCCTTATTTGTTTTCAAATGAATATTTTATAATCACTATACATATATATTAATAAAAAATGAATTCATGTAATCTATATATATTATTGAAATTTATTGATATCAATAACCGTTTCTATTTATTACTTAATGGAATATACAAAAGGGTTTCCTTTGGTCTCATCATATAGAAAACTTCTGAAAAGTTTCCTACAAATTATGTGGCCTTGGCAATCAATAACCTGGTATAATTATCATAGAATTATGATTTGACAAGTATAATTTCAAATAATTTCAGTCATCATGATTTGTTTATAGGTTTCATACCAAACTTGTTATTTCAATAATAGATCATGCTTTATTAGTATCGTCTTGTACAATATATGTCCATTTTATCTTAAATACTCACTAGTAGGAACAAATATTAGAAACAATCAAAATACATAATCCCTAAATCTTAATACATGGATTCCATTACTTGAATTTATAAATTATTATTATCCTTAACTTGTTTACATTTATGAATTATTTGTAGGATTGTTTATTATGAAATAATGAAATATGTCTTACACAACATGATAAACATAAAAAACCTCTTTTGATTGAATTCTCTATGCTGTATGTGTCTCTAAAACTTCTCCTCCCACCGATCTTAGTGGAGTCTTCTGTTACAATGTCATGTAATGGACATCCAGAGCATTATCCCATAAATTTTTTTCTGTTCTAACTATATCAAAAGATATAGGGTTTTATTTATGAAAAAATAGTTGATATTGAATAAATTTTAATATCCTTAGTGTCTATATAATTATTAAATAAGAATTATTATTTGTTTTGACATTCATTTATTACTAAAATTTTCTTTTAAAAAAATGAATTTTAGCAATAATTTGATTTTTTGGAATAATATATTTGTACCATATTTCATATGATATGTTATTCACTAGTCAATGTAGTCAGAATCTGGCATGTTGTTGTTATTTTATAGGTAAAATGTTTTCTTTAATGGAATTATGGAATATATTCAATATAAATGTGACTCATAATTGATATTTCTTTCACTACAATTATGATATAGATGTATATGAGGAAAGGTGATTTTGGGAATACCTTTTATCTACATGAATGATTAGTGATTACTTGGAAAATATTTTCTCTGACAATCCACCTTAGAGGATACTCAGTGTTTAACAAGTTCACTCATTTACTTCATTTAACAATTCTAAAATTTCAAAAAAGAATATCTTGAATACATAAAGATTCCATTAGTTTAATTTTTGAATATTTCACACTACAAGGTTGAAATAACTCTAGAAAATTTATAGTATACCTTTATATATAAGGGTTTCGTAGTATAAATAATTAATGTTTCATATACTTAATCTTTTTTGTTCCAAATAGTCTAAACATCATACTAGTTTTTTCAAAACTTATAGTTAGACTAATAATTATTTTTCTATAACTATAAATGTGTGTTGTATCTATTTTTATCATTATTTCAAACTAAATGTGGATCATTCAAGTATAAATTAATTAATTGTAATTTATTGAGAAATATAACAATAATTATTCCATAAATTATATAATATCACATTGTGTTTGAATGGATGTTGAGATAATTATTTTGAGAAAACAAAATACAAACATGAATCAATTCATCTTTAAAATTAGATGCAATGAGCTCACCATGGCTGACATAATAATATACCTTTCACATCCACTTTTGATTTCACTCTATAAAATTTATATTCATGATTGTTTATTATATTTCAAAACATTAATTTTATAATAATATTTTATTTTAAAACAAAATTGGTTAATATAAACTTGATGAATATAATTTAAGTGGTTGCAGTTGTTTTCCAATTTAATTAATTACACTTTCTTTTAAGTGTACATTCATTCCACATAAGAGGAAGATAACCACTTTTTAATTATTCTACCTCTAAATCCTTTTTATCTTTGAAGGATTATATAAAATATATTTTTACTTTATATTATCAATTATATCATTATCTTTGTCTTTATTTTTTTTACGATAAGTGGTGGAGAAATGTGTTTCAACCAATCCTTATCTTTTTAGAGAAGTATGGTTAAAAGATTCCCGAGTGATTTATATATTTTGTTTATAAATAATTTGACGAATAAGGATAACCATGGTGGTAAGGATGATAGAATAAGTTTAATTGATAACTTATTATCCAATTTGAAGCCAATTTTTTTAAATGATTAATATACCATAGAATTTTGAAACTGTGAACAGTATCTAGATTCCTTTTTTCTAGTTTACATTTATATAGTACATTGAAAACATTATTTATCTCAAGCATTTACCTCTCAATCTAAAGACAAAAAAGATGAGATAATGTAGTGTATGTATCGATGCACTTCTGTTGTATCACCAACTATATAGATATTATAGATAATATGTTAAAATAGGCATTTGAACCATTCTATACATATCACTAGTAGACATACTTTTCACATTTTCTTGACTTTTATGGTGGAATTGTTGGAATAAGGGATCCAAATACATATTAAAAGTTTTCTGATAATAATAAATCTCATACAAGATTATACCATGTTTAAAAGTTTGGATTTGTAAGGGCATACCATGAGTTAATTAATATTTTATATTTTTCATGGTTTCACTTTACATTATCTCTAAAATAATAAAAGGTATATTTTTAGAACTTCACTAGATTATAGTTCATGTGATACATAATAATAATTTTAATTTTATCAACTCTCAGACTATTTTGTCAAGTCCAAATATCCATCAGCATTGTACTCAAAATGTACCATCAGATAAAATATCCTAGGGGAAAAGATCAATATTTATTTTCTTGTAATATTGAAGGACTATATGAAAATTATATTAATAAATTTATGTTGGAAGAAATTCCAACTGAAATATCGTAGATCCTTAAACCATTGAGTGGAATTCCCATTCCAGAAATCATAATTGGGATTTTCTGAAAACATTACTCTACAATTTTATTAAACAAACATAAGATTTTAAATCCAAATAATGGTTGGTTAAGTTGACCTACTATGTTATTTAAGACTTCTTGATAATTAATCCCCCTCGATAGAGGAAAAACCGACACTTTAACTCTGGGTTCATCTTAATTCATATGATTGAATACATAGTTTTAATTAATATTAAGTTGATGTATTTTATTATTTTATGTGTAAATATTCATTTATTTTATCATTTAGATGCCTTGTTAATATCAAGTAATTTTACTTATGTAATGAACCATTTTATAAAAAAACATTTACATATAATCCATTTACATTAAATTCATCTTTCCATATCAGTCCATTTATTTATGTGATCTAACTCTTACATCAATAATATAAATCATGATGATGAATGAAATAAAATAAAATATTAATTAACATGATAACGAGCTTATATAATTATTGATTTATTGAGTGGATACTAAATCATTATATCATCCATGCAAAAAATACATATTCCAATTTTTTCATGAGTTAAAACATTCCACTTATCAACCTATTTATCACATATGTTGGATTCATCTAAGTTCCATCATGAAAACCTCTATGCCCCATGGGATAGTCATTTTATTACATATGTTCGTAAATAACAAATAGGTGATGGGAAAAATGATTAGTTAAGGGTAATTATATAAAAAACTTTGTACACCCATTTCATACATTATAATGGAGGGAGGGATGACACATAAGACTTTATAATTAATATAATAACAACTAATTACAAACTCATGTCACAAAATTAAATTAAATAAAAAAACTCACATATATTGTCAAAGTTCATAATTATTCATACATATGCAATGAATATGCAAAAGTACATTAGCCATCATTCACTTAAATTTTTTCTTTATTATAAAGATAAAAATTCTAGAATTAATTCAATATATTCAACTAATAAATTAACTAAATATAGTTATCTTAATGAACATTAAAAGTCTCAAAGATTTAATCGTTATAACTACATTCATGGAAAATTAATGACATGAAAAATAAATATATACAATTAAATAAAATGAATTAATAATTAATTAATTTTCCACACCTTTATTACATAATCAATACATAATGTTATAATAGTGAAATTAAGTATTAAAGCTATAATTAAATATTTTATGTAATTTAATTCTTTTATTTATTGGGATGCTACACATCATATAGAAACTAGATACAAACCATGTTCATCACTTTCCATGAATCCAGGATAAATTTCTAATGGATTAGTGTGTATTCCAATCGAATGAAATTACAATTACTAATGATCTATATGTTAGTTTTCCACTTTCCATATGTACACATTACTCACTGATTGAATCAATTAATTATATTGATGTAATAAATAATAGGTCAAATTAAGTGTAAACTTACTATATGTCATGTGCCTCATTAATTACGTAGGATATCAATCTCACATGGTAAAAAATTGTTCATTTGGCCTCTCAATTAGCATGAATGTCACCTCAAAACCATGTAGACTACCTGATGAGTACCCCAGTTACACATTGGGCGGTATGATAAACCATGTGCAATATTGGATGTCTTAAAACATGGAATAAAATAAATTCATCAAATGTTATTAATTCTTGGATCATCATTTATCTCACGAAACATCTAGGTGAAGTGCACTTTGGTACATTAGATGTACATTGACTACACATTGTGCAACCCAATCTACCATCCTAACACTTGGAACAACCTGATGGAATCTCCAATTATTCTTTATCTCTATATTGAGATTATATGAAACTCTTTTATGACCCCTCGCTCCGAAGATTCTATAATATGGAGATAGAAGGAGATAATGACTCCAGAGTCGCACCTCAAATAGGTCATGGGTTGGATACTAGTACTGAGGGTATAAAAATATCACAATTGGGAGACATTAACTTCCATAATAAGAACATGATCGAGAGATAGGATATAAAAACCACAAAAATCCACCATAAAATATAAAGGTTAACAAAAAACTGTTCCACAATGCATGAACAATGATAATCCAAATCAAAAAAGAAACTAAATATACTAAATGAAAAGTATACTATAGTGACTCAACAACCCCTAAAATTCTAATCTAGAAACTTCCAAATAAGTCACCAAATTCGTCCTAAAAACCTGAAAAATAGTGTATATACATAGGTTGAACATACATGTATACTCAGTAGTGGAATAACCAAGGTCTTTAATTCACATGTTAAAAGTGAATTATAATTAACTATTAAAAAAACATAAAAACTAATAAATACTTAGATAGGTCAACAAACCATCCCACCTTCAACATGGACCAATCAACAAATTAGTAATCATATATAATAATATATCATCATGATCATAACAAATCAAGGAACCTCACAACTGCTTCACCACTGATTTTCCGCTATCACACACAAATTTTGAATGCCCTATGATCCCATACCTTTTATACACATCACATCACATCACATCACATCACATCATATATCTCCCAAATATTCTTTTTCCATCTTTAATGGGGTTAAAGATGCATCTCTACCTACCACACCCTCACAAGGTCTAGCATACTGTGGTAGAAACTCGCAACATCACACCACGTATCTCCTGAAGACACATAGTCCATCACAAATCCTCTAACCCCAAGACACCAAGTCCATGAAACCACATATCATCATATAACCAGAGAGGAAGGGTATCATTATTGTTAAGTAAATTATCCTTGATAATTCATCATACCAAACATTACCACCACCACTAATCACATCACATCACTGCATTATCACATCACATATCTCTTAAAAATACCCGGGTTAAAACTGCTAGGAAATCTCTAACTGCAATCTGTATCGTCACTAATACTGAAGGAAATGATGGGAAGAGGGGGTAACCAGCCATCTAGATGTTGGGGGAAAAAAATATGAAACCCACAACCTCTGAGTTTTGGTGATGTTATCCAACTTGAGTAGGGTATATATAAAATTACATAAAGATACATGATAACATAATTACCATCATATAGGTTTAAAAAAACTAATATATCACCCACTACATTACCATCAATATAATAGACACCAACCCTCACAACTTATTCCACCACTAAATGAAACTCACCACAAAACCACCATATAATATGCATGATTCCACTTTCATTTACTAGGCCACATCATTTACATTTAAATTTCCTATTTATTTATTTAATCCCTTTATCCAATTTTCCCATATGAATTTAAACCCATTTATATTAAATTACCAAATTGAAATTATTCCAATTCTTACTCGGATACTATCATAGCCTCATTACACAATAGCGGTCCCAACACACATCAACCATCACCGTAAAAATTTACATCCACTATAGCAATCATCCCACATTAAAAAATCCATCTCACCACGATAACCACACATCACACTTCCCAATAAATTATCAGAAAACAACCACCGTACATAATAAACACTCATATTTACCAAAAATCATATCCAAAATCCATCACCATTTCATAACACATCCTCTTTATACCATAATCACCATATTTTACATCGTATAACTGCTCACATCACATCTATGATAACCAAATGCATCATGTCACCTAAGATCCCCATAGATCACACATCACATCCAGTCATATCCATCACCACACCATAACTCGTCCAAACCACATAGGGAACACAATAAGCATAAGCACAGAACAACAACACACAAAGACTTCCACAATTTTTCAGGCATTGCATTGCATTACTTCTTTATTTAGCATGCGTATTATCACACAAACCAGATTCCATGGGAAAATAATTTGTTATCCAAATATATATTAATTAATATTTTATTCAAGGTGTGAAAACATGAAAAGGAAATAATTCTTTCAACATATCATCTACAATGAAATTAAGGCTTCTAACAACCATTATTTTTAGTATTGGAAACAAGCATGAACAATCTAAACAAAAACATATTTCAAACTTGTAAAGCATGTAATGTATTCCCATACTCATCAATTTAAATTATAAAAATTAAATATATTAATTATGAATATCCATAATATCTACCAAAATGAAAGTAAAATCATGTAGATATCATGAAAAAAATGTAAAATAAGTGAGAATGAAGATCAGTTACATCAATGATGCTTTCTGATTTCACTACACACCATTGGGAGAAGAAAAAAAATCTACAAACCCCAACCACACTAGAAAGTCTAGATCATCAAAAACCACATCAAATGTTTTTATAAAAAACACCCAAAGCACACCCCAAAATGGAACACCACCACCCAAAAAGGTAAACAGATGAAGATCAAAAAATAATCACGTGTATAAAGTGGAATGAACTCACCATCAATCAATAATGAGTAACCATCAAAACCCAAGGATTTGGGTTAGGTAATATGGGATAGAAAGCCTCCAAAAATCTAATACGGTCCCTAAAAAATAAGAGACATGATCAATTGTATGAATGAAGGATCAACCGATCTATGTATATAAAAAACTTGTAATATGATCAATTTTTGCTGTAAAACAAATGTTTTCAGTGAAAACATATGGTGTAAAACCGACCTTTATGCGATAAATATTTAGAAACCTCATTTTATATTGAGAAACATGGTTCCTTGGGCCAAAATTAACTTACAACATAATTTCCATTCTTACAATGTAAACAATTTTTATTCTCTCTAGGTCATCTATATAAAAGATTTAAACCACTTCAAACTCATTCTATAAAACACAAACTTACGACATAAATCCATTCTTTAAATTGTAAAATAAATGTTGTATGTATACTGCAACTTTAACCGCCACCAAACCACCTATATCCTCCTTTATTACCTTTCCAACCAAGAAAAACAATAACGTAATAGGTTGGGATGATATAGACTATTGAAAATATTTTATTGGGATCTTATGAAACTTTAATAAAGAAATTTAATATATTAAAATCATGTTAATTAAATTATGTATTAAATAATCAACAGATTTGAAGTGAAAACTAACCACAGTTTTTCATAATTGATAAACAATCAAATAAATAATTATAAATTTAGATGTGAATTCTTTGATATCACATTACAGTTTGAGTCATTATAGAATCACCTTTTTGCCATACAACCATTATCACTTTTTTTTGGATTTGATGGTTCACTAAAAGTTGTAAATGACATGAACATCATGGAAAATGATAAATTTTAAAATAATATTGAATAATTTAGGAAACTACAAAGGGAATACCTTTTTATATTGTATTTAAAATTATTTAAAATATATTATAACAAAGAATACCTTACCTATGGATCATTCTTTGAAGATGTTGTTGGGATTCTGAAACACTTTTTAGTCTACCATAATTGTGTTTTTAGTATTCAAGGTAGAATTCATGCAGTGGAGATCCACACATATCCCTTTGACATCCTAACAGTGTCGATGGATTTCTGTGTGCTACTGTTGTGAATCTATTATCTCGCAGTGTTTGTCTTGATCACTATAATGATTATTTTAGGATTTAAGAATCACCCTTGAACTATAATTATTTAAAGGATGGAGGAGTAAGACTAATCTTTAGAGCATTCTTCATCCATGAGAGAGTACTCTAAAATATTTTGGTAAGAATGTTTCTCTATTTCGTCTCGTCTTGATCAATTTAAATCGCCCCTAAAAAATAGACATATCAATCTATTTATAAAGTTAGATTCTTAGTTAAAATATTATTTAATTTCATAAATGTCACATAAATAGTATAATAAGCATAATCTAACCCCATTCGTTATAAAAATAATAGAATTTGTTTACGAATCATGCTAACTAGAACAATTTTAAATATTATTTTATAGTCCTGTAGGTTAATTTTTATTGCTAGGAAAAATCCTGGTCTACATGCCTTCATCCACATTTATAGAATCCTAGAATAAATATTTGATTAAATATTTATTATAAATTAAAATAAATACATAAATATTTTATTCAAAGTCCAGTCAATAAATATTTATTTAGTATTCAAATAACTAAATAAATTATTTATTTAATAATTAAATATTTATTTATTAGGGACTGAATAATCAAATGATAAATAAATATATTATGTATTCATGTAATTAAATAAATTTATTGAAAATAAATATTTATTTAACATTCATGATCATTTAACAAATATTTAATATAAATTTACTCCCATTAGTGATATTAATATTTATTCAAATTTTAAATGAAATTTTTATTTAACTGAGATCAATAGAAGAACATTTTGTGCAAACTTTTAGGACTATTCCTCCAAGGAATTAGGCAGTCTTTACTAAAGTTAAACATTACATTATAATAATGGGTTAAGTAACCCATGGTGGAAGAAGGAATTTTGAAATGAAAATAACAACCAACAAATTCCCATTGGCTAATACAATACCCTTTTCAAAATATCTAATCAAGCAGGATGCACACTCATTTCATAATCTAATATGATTGATATGTATTACATTGACTATCTGAAATAATATCAGTATTACACCATGAACATGGAATTTAATTTTATTGTCCCATTTCAATAAAAGGATCAAGATAAGAACTTTTATAAATTTGGAAGATTCAAATCATTCATCAACTTATTAATTAATATAGCATTACTCATGATGCACCTGACATACCCAACTTCACTATGAACTATATCATCATGGTTTATGAAATAAATAGAAGTGTCTTATTAATTATATACATTAATAATAATCTTAAAGTCTGAGGAACATTAAACACACCCATATATATGAATTCGATGACACATAAACATGCGGTATTCCTACAGGTTGGTCTATACTCACAATCCACTCTCTCAAATATTTACATGGGTTAACTTATCTGTGCTCACAATCCACTATCATATATATTTCCAAGGGTAAAATTCTTGAGAAGAAGTCACAATAACTTACAATCCTAATAAAAATGATGGCCTATATCATGTATTATGTAAAGATGATGTCATCAATACATAAAACACTAATTTATTTATAATGTTATGTCACTGAAAGGTTGTCATCATATGGGGAAATCCATTTTCCTTTCATATCAACAGATAAACTATGGTATTATTACATAAAAAATCATACAAAAGTATTAATGATATGTAATATGATGTTTTTAATTTATGTTTATTTATTTTTTTAAAAAACTTGTTTGTTTTATGGAAAAAACTAAAAAAATTAACACACCACACATTTAATTCATTTTAAATCCATTCTGTTACGTAAAATACTAATTAGTGATAATTTTCCTATAATTTTACCTCAATTTTTTTTTATTTTGTATGTTTTGATCATTCAATTAAAATTATTTCCTATAAAATACTTTTTAATGTAATTTTTTTTATTCATATTGACTAAATTTTATGTTCTATTAACATGTTATTTATTCTTACATGTCAAAAATCAATCCCCGACACTTGTCTTAATAATTTATGGATTTTGGGGGATATTTTCATCATTTTGACCATTTTAGTTGTTTTTATACACTTGTATCTAAAAAATAAATTTTTATCATTATTTCAACATCACCTCTTATAGGATTGAAATTACAATTTTTTAATATGAAAAAAATTCAATGAATTTGTTTAATTTTTTTATGAAAATTCAATGTTATTTGCTCAGTTTTAATTAAAAAATCACTTTCAATTATTCTGAAAATTTCATATTTTGGTTTCACATGTATCTCATTACTAAAACTAAAAAATTAATTAATTCTCATTATCTTGGAAATTTGGGACAAACTATTTAGTTTTCTTTGTTTTTACCAATTCACTTTTTTTGAAAACTTAAATGTAAAAGTTGTTTTTTGGTTATTTGAACCACAAACTATGTAAGACTAACATTTCATTCATTGAAACATGGTAAAATAGAATAAAAATTCCTTGGAATATAGTTTCATAACAATTATATGTTATTCGCTTTATTTTGATCATTTAACACAATATTTTTAAATTCTTTGAAATATATAATTGATGTTATAATCGTTATGGATACACCCTATTTCTTATTAACGCACCCATTATTCATAAATATAAAAAATAAATCTAAAAAAATATTATAATTTCATAACAACCCAATATTTTTAACATGGTTTTGACCATTTTAATTATTTGAATCACTTTTATATAGAAAAATAAACTTTGAAACATTCTAACACACCACATGTGAGATTTATATTTCATTCATTCCTCTATAAAATAAATCAATCTATTTTTTTATTATTTTATGAGAATATGAAGTTAAATTATGACCTCTAATATTCTTAGTCACGTTTTTATAGGAAACACATTATTGGTCATTAAAAGTAAAATACTCATTAGATTTATTTTTTACTCATTCCTGTATATCACAAACTAATCAAATATAGTTTTCCCATAATTTGAAGAAAATGTAATATTATTTTCTGTATATTATCCATTTCAGTTTTTTTGAACCACCATGAAATATAAAACATACATTCGAACATTTAGACCATATAATAGATGAAATTTCATTGTTATTAATTCACGTTTGTAAAAAATAAATTCCATATTATTCTCCATAAATTTCAAAAAAAAAATTCAACGTAACTTTTCTTCGTTATTACAGTTATACCATTTTAAATTAATTTTAATAAAAAATATACATTTGGTCATTTTGATCACACTACACATTCTATTTTTTTGTGTTTAATTATTATATGTAAAAATTTTATTGAAAATAATTTCTATATAATTTCATAGTAATTAGTGGCCATTTTCTTGGTTTTAACCAAATCATTTTATTTTTATTTTTTTAAATAAGAAAAATGCATTTTTTGTCATTACAAACACTCTAAAATGTTTGTTGATATATTATTTATAATAAACTTCAAAAATTATTCGAATATAATTTTCCAAGAATTTCATGATAATTTGAGGTCAGTTTATTTTTTGACCATTTTAATTTTTTAAACACTTAAACACAATTTTTTCCCAATTATTATAAAAACACTGTATAATATATTGATTTTTTATTACTACATGAAAAAAATTCATCATGGATCATTTTATTTGATAATATCTTGATGATCATTGTAACATCATGTTATGTTGATCAGTTATGTTTTCCCTCTCTCTAGGTTCCCTTTTTTGGTTTGGAGTTTTAAGAAATACTTTTCTAGATTTTTTTTAGGATATAGGGGAATTTCACGCCTTGTAAATAGGTTACAAGCTGTGTAATGGATGTTGGATTCATGTTGTGTAAAGGTTTTATGTTGTGAAGGGTTAGATGATAGGAAGAGTGGTTACACAACATGAATTAATTTATGTTTAGATTTTAGTCCCTGGGGACAGATTTTTCAGCATAATCAAACACCATATATTTCACATGTGTAAAAGAATTACACATCTTTTAATTTATAGAGCATCGATTTTTGGGGTTCTATTTGGATTTTGAGTTCCCATTTGGCCCCACGTTCTCCCTTTCTCTCTACTAAGGGTTCCCCAATGGTGATTTCGGGAGACAAAATTCCTTCCTCATCGATCTGTTTGGTGTTCGATATTCATTTGGCTTGTGGTGCATCCTCCGAGTGAGTGAACTTTGTTATTTTTGGTGTCCTAGAACAAAATTTGTTTTAATTTCATCAAATTAATATTTGATATATTAAATATTAAATTAAAAATATTATTACAAATTGTTCAATGTTCTTCATGACCTTAACATAATAATGTCTTAGAGTATTTTTCACATTGATAAGGTCATATTAGTTCCCCTATATGATGAGAAACGTGATGTTCAATGAAAATATTCTTAATATAGTTCTACATTTTGATAACATGCTATAATGGGACACAAATTATATATATCATCATGTGTGAGTAATCATAAGAAGATGATACTTTCTTACATGAATTTTGCTCTTGGTAATCTCCAAGACGATAGATTATGACAACCGACTTGCCTGTAGGAATTTTGTATGTTTTACTTTCATTAGATATTCATATCTGTGGGTGTGTGTAATGGTCCTTAGACTTTTTGATTGTCATTAATGAATGTCATGACACACTCAAATAGATTTTCTAATGAAAAAAATCATTCCATAAGTTGTCAGAATTTAGCGTATGGTGGGTGCATCATGAATGACCCTGTGATAGTCTAGGAAGGATTTTTCCATTCCATCTTTTTGAAAGTTGATATATTGAACCTTTGATTGAAATTTAACCATCACCCTAAATTCTATGTCCATGTTGTAACGATGAATTTACCTTAGATAGTCATATAATTATATAGTGAGAATATAGGTTGATGAAACCGTCATGAAACATTCATGGTGAGATATTTTGAAAAAGGGATTGTATTACAAAGTTAGTGTTCACATGTGGTTGTCATCATTGTGACTTTAAGTTCTTTATCTTAGGTTACATGACCCATTTATAGATAGTAATCTTCAAATTTAGGCAAGTCATACTAATTCCAATGAAAAATAATCCTAGAGGGTCACACACATAGTAGTTCTATTGGTCTCGATTAAATTCTATTTAATTTTAATTAATTCAAAAAAATTTCTCTCAAGACAGTAGAATAATTTTATTTAAGATATATTTATCTGAAAAATTAAATTAATATTTATGAACTGGATTGTTAACACAACATATATTTATTTTATAGAATATTTAATAAATATTTATTTACTACTCTATGAATACAATATTTATGTAAGAGGATAAAATATTTATTCGGGTGTTAAATAAATGCAAGAGGAGTTCGAATAGACCAAGACCATGTCTAGTGATAAAATAAATATTTACGAGCTGAAAAATATTATTTATCCATTTTGTGCAAGTTGGAACAAAAAATAATATTAAAAGTATTAGTATCATTACGTGTAATGGAATTCTAGTAGCGATTATGATTATATTTATTGTATTTTATGCAATTGAATTTTGTAACCAAAATACCAGCTCTATAAATATAAGGATATGCCTATTGTGTGGGGAATTCAAAACCAATTCCATGTTTGGGAATAGAGGATTATTAGATGTAATGAAATATCTCTCAAATACTCCTTCCCTCTCCCTCTCAAGAATGAGAAACCCAAGGGAGAATTTATTCAAGGCCAAAGAATGAGTGATCAAGAACAAACACTGTAAGACATTCGATTTGACTTACTAGCACCTGAAGAACAAGTGACATTTCCCAGATACAATTGATGTACATGTGGATCAACACTAGAGGTATTCTATCCCTAGATCATCACAACTATAATAGAAGAAATATGCAAGGGTATTTTCAGATGATCAACAATCATCAATGAATAAATATCCTAAGTCCGTGTATTTTTTTCTTCAGATTTTATGTAAATTGATAATAAATTTAATGTTCAAGATCCTTTCTCTTAGTTTTGAAAAAAGATTAATAAAATAAATGTTAATATATCACCCTCTACCACAATGCTTCTGATTCATTTAGAACCAAAAAGTGGTATCAATGGGTCACGTTAAAAATTAATAATTATTTATTTGATTATTGATATATGTAAAATCATGGTTAGAATTTATTTTCATGTTATTTTTTCATTAATCCAATTTTAATTAACTTATTATAAAAATATTAATCATGTTTTATCTACTATTCATTTTCATATAAATTTATGAACACATAAGGAACGATTGGAGATTCTATTGGGAAGTGAAAAATCATTGGCCGATAAAACTGGGTTACATGAAATGTGGAAAAAGCACATTTTGTATACCCATATGTATTGTATCTAGATGGACCAAAAAATTATAAAAAACATGGTTCTTTTATTACACACCATGTGTTTACTAGCCCAAACTGGCATGTGGCAAGTGGGTACAGGGTGTGCAGCTGGCATATTCACCCCGTGTAGTCTAGACGAGTTAACATGTCGAAGCCCTAGGCATGTGACTTTGATATTTTACAACTGATGTACATAGAATATTGCTACATGTAAAAACCATGTAGTCTCCCATTATTGGAAAAAAATAAAATAAAATTAAATTTTGAAAAAATTCTGCATTAAAACCTTATTTTATTTATTATCACACTATTGTGTGTCTGAAAAATAAATAATGGTTTTAAATAATTCTAAATGCTCAATTAATTTGCTGTAATAAATATGTTATTAATGATTCTTCAATTTATTTTCGACGAATTCCAAATTGATTTTTTTCTCCAATTATGTTTTGATGATTATTATGATGAAAAGTAATTAGTTAATTAATTAATTAACACAAGTGAATTCATCTTAATAATATAGAATGAATAATGTAATGAATGCTAACCAATTACTTTTTGCGTGTTCTTTTCATGTACGAACAATCATGATCCTGACCAAGAACTATGTATGTGTTGGAATTTAATTAATTAAATATATTGTATGAGTGATAAAACACTATTTTTTTGAATATTTTATTGATAATACATAACATAATTTCCTCACATTGTGCTAAATATATTCATTTATGAAATATTTGGGATTAGATCATTCATTTGAAAATTTGATAAAAATTCCAGTCTTACCCTTTTAAAATGCACTGTATTATTTCACTGATAAATATTTTAATATGAATTATTTGAACTTTAAATTTTGTAACAGTGTTCCTAATTAAATTTCAACAACTTTTATTCAGAACACTATAGCTAAATAGTGCATTTAGATGGAGTAAATGAGCCATTAATTCAATGGTGGGCTGGACTCACAATAATGGACATGGGTTCTATATTTGGGCCATAATGTCATAATCCGTGCTTTTATTAGTACCAAATATTCATAGGATCTCTAGGATTCAATTTCTAACAAATAATCCTTTGGGAAGTAGAGATGATGCATGCGTTTTGTTGGTCTAATGGGCGGTGCATGTTGGATTAAAATATTTGGCTGAATTTCACCATTCACACTTGAAAACACTTGTAACCTAGCCTCCCCTATACTCTATAAATTAGAGTTTTTCTCATTTGGAGGGTTTGGGACGTGAATTAAGAGATTGGAGGCAGAGGAGAATTGGTTTCACCCAAATTCTCCAACCATTGTAAGAGGGGTAGCTCTTGAAGCAAGGATCCCCTCATCGAAGTCTTCTTCTCTTCATCATGTTATAATGTTTTCATTTGTGTAATAAACCAATTTGTTCTTCTTTTATTTCACCTATTTTCTTCTATTTTGTTCAATTTTTTTTATATTTTAATCTTTTTAATTGGGTTGGAATCAAGAGTGGAGACGAGATTGTGTTCTACCCTTTCGATCCTTTGCTCATGCAAAACGTCTCCACGATGACCACACCACCCATGGAAGAGTAGATTTCTAGTAATCAATCTACCTCTTACATTATTCATTCATTTATATTGAATCAATGAGATACTATAATTAACATAATATTATATATTAATTTAGTTTTCAGTTTGAACGAAACTAATCAAGCAATTGAACAATAACCACAAATCACGTGAGGTCAAGATTTTTTGTAAATTGTGAGAGCGCAAACTTAATCCGTAATACAAGACCACATGGGATAAGTTAGTAATGTTCATATATAATATCTAAACTCAATTAATCATAATTTTTAGAGTGGATATGTGCTCTAATTAATCACTGACCATAAGCTAACCTTATAACATCAATCAAAGCAGGGTGTTGCAATTGCGTGTTCTGAAGCCAGATTAGGGTTTAAGTAATTTCATCTTTGTATTTAAGTTAACTCTCATAGGGTTTGAGGGTTAACAAATTAGGGGATCATAATTAAGTAGATATTAATTTAAATGATAATGACTAATAAGTAAATGAAGAGGTAGAGTTAGATCGATTACACTTTCTAAAAATATTTTTCTAAAAAAACATCTTCTTGTTGTGATTTGTTAATCAAATTTTATTTCAAAATTAAAAAAAATGAAATCTTATTCTAGAAAACTTCTTCTAGTTTTATAAACTAAAAAACAACCCCATCCTTACACGCAGTTTTTTGTTCTCTTTTATTTTATTTTCATAATTCCTTTAAAAAGTTGTTATAATTTGCTTCCTCCTTTGAGAGATGAGCTTGGTCAGCCACTCTACTGTACCTAAGTAACTTGAAACCAAACATCATTTGAAAGCACCCATGACAACACCTTTAAAATTGGCACTATTTCTGGGTGGTAGAGAAATTTATTCAACCAATTAGTGGTATTTATTTTATTTTTCATTTCATTCTTTTCTTCTCCAATTTCTTTCTTCTTCCCCCTTTCTCAAGATTTTTTTCTCTTACTCTCTTCTTTTATTTTTATCAGACCAAATCAATCTTCTTTTTATTTTACTATGGCCCACTTTTATTACTTTAATTTTTATTTGATTTATGACATGAATTAATCATGATGATCATTTAGATATTTACCCTGATATTGAAAGTAGCCTTAGGGCTTGAATCAGCCATTCTCAGTCTACGGGAAGTTTCAACATTCAACTAGTAGGAGAATTCCTCCACTCCAAGATCATTGAAATTGGAATAAATTCAAATTCAAACAAAAAATAAGAAATAATGGCTAAAAATAATGGAAATGAAACTAATACAACCATTCATGAATTGGATGCACCTGATTTTAATTATCAAACAAATTGCAATTCATAGCCAAATCTCGAATTAGAATTTGGACTGAAATCTTGATTAATTCACCTTCTTCCAAAATTTCATGGATTATCTGGTGAGGATCCAAATAAACACCTTAAAGAATTTAATAGGGTTTTCTTAACCTTAAAATCCAATAAATGGTTCTAAAGATCAAATAAAACTAAGAGCATTACCATTTTCACTTGATGGAGCTGCGAAAGATTGGATGTATTGTTTACAACCTGAAGATGTTACTTGTTGGAACAATTTGAAACATATTTTCTTGCAGAGATTTTTTTCCAACATTAAGGACCACTTCCCTTGGTAAGGAGATCTCTTTGATAAATCAAGCCCAAGGGGAATCGGTGCGTGATTACTGGGAGTGATTCAAGAAGTTGTGTGCAAGCTGCCCACAACACCAAATTAGTGAGAAACTCCTCATCCAGTACTTCTAAGAAGATATCACACCTATAGAGAGAAGCATGGTGGTTGCTGCTACTATAGAATCATTTGTGGACAAGACACCAGTAGCTTCACGTGCGTTGATCGACATGATGTCCCAAAACTCTCAATTATTTTTTGATCAAGGTACACTGCATGTCAGGGGTGTACATCAGGTAAGTACTTATCTTGAGTGTCATTTGTTTGATGAAAAGTTGGAAGAATTGAAAAATATGATGAGAAAAATTTCTTTGGCTCAAAGGACATCCCAAGCCCCTCCTTCAAGGCCTAGTGAAATTTGAACTGAGACAAGCCAACCCACTAATTATTGCTCACAACTAAAAGAGACAGAGGATTACGTAGCTGTATTCCCAAGGAGACCATATCAGCAACAACACCAAATATACCACCAAAATAAGTTTGATTACTTTTCTCTAATAAACAACCAAGTGTGGAAGGATCAATCATCCATAAGGAATGGGTCTGGATGACAACAAAGGCCCCCTTTTCAACAAAACTTCCAGCAGCCTATGCCTAACTAGAAGGGTTTCCAACAACCCCAAAGGATATTTGAAACCCAAACATCAACAATAAAACAACAAGGTAATCCCTCATCCAAGGTAGATTATAACATTGACGTCCTTTGGAAACAAATTGTTCTTAATCTACAGAATCAGATGAAGAGTCAGGGTTCATAGCTGAGGGAGTTGAAAAATCAAATGAGTCATATTTCCACTACCCTCAATGAAATGGTAAGTAAGAATTATGGAAATCTACCATCCCAACCTACTACAAATCCCAAGGGGAATGTGAGTTCCATCACATTAAGAATTGGGAAGCAAACAAATGATAAATCTTCACCCATCCTTCCACTGGGATTCACCTCAAAACTAGAGAAGCCGCATTCTATACCAACTAATGAGCAATCCAACGAGAAATATAAAGGTAAGAATAAGAATTATGATGTTCCTCATAAACCCCTTCCATTTAAAAATAAATTTGTACAAACCAAGAAGATGGATGAAGAGGCGATGCACAAATAAGGTTTGGATACATTCAAGTGTGCGAAGATCAACATAACTTTACTTGAAGTCATCAAGAAAATGCCAAGGTATGTGAAATTATTAAAAGAACTTTGTACCAATCGAGTAGGGATCAAGGGAAATAAGTGGGTTAATCTTGGAAGGAATGTGTCAGCACTCATTAAACCAACTGTAGCGATTCCAACAAAGTTCAAGGATCCAGGGACATTCACTATCCACTGAACCACATGGGTGTTTCACTTTTCTGATGCACATTGTTATTTGGGAGCTTCCATAAATGTGATTCTTCACTTTGTATTCTATTTTTTGAAGGTTGCTGAGTTGAAGACCACGATAGTAGTGGTGAAGTTTGTGAATAGTGCTATGGCATATACAGAAGGAGTTCTTAAGGATATACTTATCCGTGTAAGAGACATGATCTTCCAAGTAGTTTTCTTTTTGCTTAACATAGAGGACGATGTGTTAAGTTCTCATGCTCCCATTATCTTAGGTAGAACCTTCCTCAAAACTGCAACAACTATCATAAATGTCAATAATGGTACACATTCCATGGAATTTGGGGATAAAGTTGTGATATTTAATGTTATGGATTCCATGAAGTACCCCTCAGAGTATCATTCTGCATTTTTTATCTCCCATTTTGAACCACCAAATTAAAACCCCATGGAATTTGATTGTCCTATGCATAGGGTGATTATGAGTATTGGTTCTAGTTTGATATCTAACTGTGCTTCCATACTTATTTATAATTCACAAGACTCTCTTATATTAGATTTTTAAATGGAATCATATTTTGATTCTGATCACGTGAACTCTAATTATGACAAGGATGTTGAGTATGCTGATGGATTTGATGCATTATTCTCTAATTTTGATGATGTATATTCTGATAATGATTCTCTTGATGCACATTTTTCAGTTCCTTCTATGTCTCCATTCATAAACCACCCCTCTACACTGGAACTCAAGACATTAACACCAAATATGAAATAATCATACTTGTTGAGTGGTAAGAAATTACCTGTTATCATTACTAACAATCTCCCTTTTGAACATGAAGAAAAAATTTAGAATCTTTTAAGGGAGAACATTAGGAAAATTTGGAAGACCTTAGCTAACATATCAGGTATTAGACCCTCCATTTTCTTTCATAGGATTATTTTAGAGGATGGGGATAAACCGGTTAGGCATCCACAAAATAGACTCAATCCACCACTTTTGGAGGTTGTTAAAAAAGAGGATGAAAAATTGCTCGAGGCAGGTATAATCTATCCCATTTCAGATTTCCAGTGGGTGAGCCCTATCCAGGTTGTGAATAAGAAAAGTGGTATAACATTTTTAAAAAATGATAAAGAGGAGTTAGTTCCGATGAGGGTACAAAATAGTTGGTGTGTGTGTATTGATTATGGGAAACTAAATCAGTCCACTTGAAAAGACCATTTCCCCCTCCCATTTATTGATTAGATTCTTGGGAGACTAGCTGGTAAAGAACCACTATTGTTTCTTGGATGGATTTTATGGATATTTATAGCTTTTTATAGCTCCATAGGATCAGGAGAAGACTACATTCACCTATCCCTTTGGCACATTTCCCACTGAAGGATGCCATTTGGACTTTGCAATGCCCCAAGTACCTTTCAGAGATGCATGGTGAGTATTTATTCTGATTTTATTGATACTTGCATGGAGGTATTCATGGATGATTTTATAGTGTATGGGTCTTCATTTGATGAATTTATAAGTAGTTTGGGAAAGGTTTAGAATCGTTGTATTGAGAGGAATCTGGTCTTGAACATTGAATGGTGTCATTTAATGGTCGAGAATGGAATTTATTTAAGAAATATAGTGTCAAAACAAAGGATAGAGGTTGATAGATATAAAATAGATATTATTTCATCCTTACCATATCCTTCATGTGTGCATGGTTTTAGATCTTTCTTAGGGGATGCCGGATTTTATCGGCGCTTCATTAAAGATTTTAGTAATATTTCTCTTCCTATGTCATGATTACTTCAAAAGGATTCTAATTTTGTGTTTAGTGATTCTTGCAGGACATCCTTTCATGAGTTAAAAAGGTTTCTGACCACTCCACTAATGATACATCCCCCACGGTGGGAGATTCCTTTTGAGCTTATGTGTGACGCCTCCAAGTTTGCGGTTGGAGATGTCTTATCTAAGATGGTGGAGGGACGTTCAAATGTGATTTCCTATGCATCAAGGACACTGGATTCAGCCCAATCAAACTAAAAAACCACATAAAAGGATTTTCTTGCTATAATATTCACTTTAGATAAATTCATTTCATATTTATTTGGCTCTAAAGTAGTTTTTTTCTGACCATGGAGCTCTGAGGTACCTCTTGAAGAAGGTAGACGCAAATCCCAGGCTAATCCGATGGATGCTCCTTCTTCAGGAATTTTACATTGAGATAAAGGACAAGAAGGGGTTGGAAAACCTGGTGGTAAACCACATGAGTAGGATTACTCGCACACTAGAAGATGACACCATGGACGAGGTACCACTTTGAGACACTTTCCCAAATGAGAATCTTTATTCCATCTAAAGTACGCATCCTTGGTATGTAAATTTAGTGAACCACCTTGTTGCATCCAAAATCCCTGCAAATTTAAAGAAACATCAAGTCCAAAAGTTAAAGAGTGAGTCTAGATTTTATGTGTGGGAGGATCCCTACTTATGGAGAATGTGTAGTGACCATGTTATTAAGAGGTGTGTTTCTGATCATTAGTATTAGTCTATTCTCCAATTCTGTCAAACACTTGCTTGTGGTGGACACTTTGGAGCCCCAACGGATAGCTAGTAATGTTTTGGACTCTGGATTATATTTTACTAGCTTATTCCATGATTCCCATGTTTTTTTAAGTCGTGCTCATATTTCCAACACACGGGAAACATTTCTAGGAGACACGAGATGCCCCAACAACCCATACAATTCTATGAAATTTTTGATGTATGGGGAAATGATTTTATGATTCCATTTACTGGATCATTGGTTTTCCTATATATTTTTGTTTCTGTTGATTATGTCAGAAAATGGGTTGAGGCTAAGGCCACAAGGACTGATGATTCTCCTGTTGTTGTGTACTTTGTCAAAGCACAGATTTTTTGTTGGTTTGGAGTACTGAAGGCCATCATCAGTGACCAAGTGACACACTTCTAGAATCATAATTTGTCTTGCCTCCTTCTTATGTTTGGGGTTACACACAAAACATCAACACTATACCACCCCCAAACAAATGGCCAGGTTGAGGTTCCAAATCATGAGTTGAAATAGATTTTGGAAAAAACTGTGCAACCAAATAAGAAGGATTAGAGAAAGTGATTGGATGATGCGCTATGGGAATATAGGACAACATACAAAACTCCCATCGATATTTCACCATTTTAGATTATTTTTGGGAATGCATTCCATATCCTTGTAGAAGTTGTGCATTGAGATTATTGGGATATAAATAAATGCAACATGGATTTGGCCCAAGTTGAAATCCAAAGGAAGCTGCAAATTCAAAATCTTGAGGTGATTCAATTGTCTTAATATGAGAACTCATGGATATACAAAGAAAGATCAAAATTATCTCATGAAAAAAGGACCCAGAAAAGATAATTTCAAGTTGGAGAGAAAGTCTTGCTCTATAGATGAGATCACAGAAGGGGACACTAGAAGAAGATTTACAGTCAATGGGAAATGTTTGAAGAAATACATTGAGGGACTTCCTACTGATGTATTCAATTTCATCACACTACATGACCCCATCATCACTTGAGCATATCAGGTTATTCCTAACCCTTTAACTTATTTTTATTCTTTTCCATTTTTAAAATTATAGATTTAATGTGCATATATCATCTATTGTTTTCACATTGTCTACAATGCAATATTTTGAGTGTGGGGGAGGGAACCTTTTAGTTTAGTAATTTCAATTGTTTTCTTGTTTTTCATGCTTTAAAAAAAATAGTGTTTTTAAAAATTTGTGGGTTTATTTTTCAGTTTTTTGTGTGTCTTTGAAACTTTTGAGCTGAAATTATTCTCATAACCATTTTGAAATCCATATCAAAAAGTGAAATAATTTGTCCCATGAAACTGAGCTTAAATGAATGCTGATAATAACTTTGTTTCATGTTCAAATCATTAGTAATATCATGAAAAGTACTCTGAATTTTGAATCCCATGCCACATCTCACTGTATTTATATTTGAAATCACTTTTTTGTGAGGATTCTAAACCATTATTTTCATATTATTCACATTCACATCACTTATTTAGAGAACCAAACCATGTTTGATTTAACTAGAATTTGATTTATTCATGTCAAAACTTGAGGGTTTTAAGTATTTATGTTTTAAATGATCGAGGAATTTGTTTGGTATTAAAGTCACTATTTGAAAGAATCCTTTTTTATAATGGCGTACTGTGAACATTTAATCCTTTTAGTCCTTAGAATCCATGAACGTCATGTTAGGTCAGCCACATAACAAGCCAATTTTTCCTATCTAACCAACTCTTGTAGTGAAATTTCATAATCTAGTTGAACTTAAGTGGGGGGAAGCTATCTTATGCTGTGCTACAACATTTTGTGATACTTTGGGTAGTAAATTAAATTCTGAAGAGACTTGTTTTCCACTAAAAAAATAATTGTATTGAAAGCTATTCCTTTATGGATCTCTCATGATAAAATAAGTTGTGCCTTTATGGAGATGCTGATGAAGAATGAAAGTTGTGCCTATCTGGAGCTTTCATGGAAATCATGTTTGAGAAGATTGACATTTTTTCTGACAAAATCATGAATATTGTGAAAATTCCTTTATTTTTCAAGATGATGAAGATTAGTTGATGCTATGGGGATTCGGGAGGAGACCATATTTATGAGGAAATTAGATTAATTCAATTTTTCATCAACAAGAGTCAAGCCATCCTTATTCAGCCTCATAAGTTATCACATCTTAATATTACCAACTGAAAGCCACAGAACAACCTTGAAAATTCCTCATGATAAACATATGTCCTTAACTCATACTGGGTGGTGATTTATAAATTCATCAAGGCTATGGTGACCCTTTTATGAGTTTGGATGAGAAAGTCATTACTAACAAATTGACATTTGTGTGATAAGAGAAAATTCTAGGGAGGTAAGTGTTTTGTGCATGGGAGGAAAAATAAAGTGGAAATATATTGAGTTATATAAATGTAAAACTTGAAATAATGTTTTTTATGAGTCATGGTACCTTTTTTTTCTTGGTGTGTAATAGTTGGATCTCAAGGATATGTGTTTTAAAATTTGTTTTGATTTGATTTTGAAGTTTACTTGATATGAAGTTTATCCCATGAGTGCAAAATGGTAAGTGTGGGGGAGTTGATAAAACACTATTTTGTTGGATATTTTATTGATAATAAATGACATAATATTCTCATATTGTGCTAAATATATTCATTTTTGAAATATTTGGGAATAGATCATCATTTGAAAATTTGATGAAAATTCCAGTTTTACCATTTTAAAATGAACAGTAGTATTTCACACATAAATATATTAATATGACTTATTTTAACTTAAAATTATATAACAGTGTTCCTAATGTAAGTTACTAAAACTTTTATTCATGACACTAGAGCTAACAAGTGCATTTGGATGGAGTAAATGAGACATTAAGTCAATGGTGGCCTGGAATCTCCAGAATGGACATGGGTTCTGTATTTGGAACATAACTTCTTCATCCATTCTTGGATTTGGCACATATGTTTAGATGGGCTCTATGATTCAATTTATCATAAATCATACTTCTGAAAGGAGAGATGATTAATGCGTTTTTGTGGTCAAATGGGTGGTGCAGGTTGGATTAAAATATTTGGCCGAGTTTCCCCATTCACACTTGAAACCACATGTAACCTAGCCTCCCCACCGCTCTATAAATTAGTGTTTTTCTCATTTGGATGGGTTTGGAAGTGCATTAGGATATTGGAGGCATAAGATAATTGGTTTCACCCAAATTATCCAACCATTGTAATAGGGGTAGCTCTTGAAGCAAGAATCCCCTCATCGAAGCCTTCTTCTCTACGTCATGTTGTAATGTTTTCATTTATGTAATAAACTTCTTTTTTATTCTTTTATTTCTTCTATTTTCTTCTTTTTTGTTCAAATTTTTTCTTCTTTTAGTATTCCTAATTGGTTTTGAATGAAGAGTGGAGAAGAGATTTCGTTCTACCCTTTCAATCCTTTGCTCATGCAAAACATCTCCACGATGACCACCCCACCCATAGAAGAGTAGTTTTCTTGTAATTTATCTACCTATTACCTTCTTCATTAATTTATTTTGAATCAATGAGGTACTTTAAATCGCTAAATGTGATATATTAATTGATTATTTAATTTAAATGAAAGCAATTGAATAATAAACACAAATCATGCGAGGTCAAGATTTTGTGTAAATTGTGAGGGTGCAAAATTAATCGGTAACACAAGACCACACAGTATAAGTTTATAGAGTTAAAATAGAATACCTAAACTAAATTAATCCTTATTTACAGAGTGTATATGTGATTTAATTTACCACTGACCATAAGCTAATTTTATAACATCAATCAAAGCTGGGTGTTGCGATTGCATCTTCTGAAGCTAGCCTAGGGTTTATGTTCTTTCATCTTTGTGGTTAAGTTAACTACAATAGGGTTCTAGGGTTAAAAAATTAAGGGATAATAATTAAGTGGATATTAATTTAAATTATAATTATTAATAAGTAAATAAAGTGATTGAGTTAGATCGATTACACTTTCTAAAAATATTTTCCTAAAAAAATCATCTCATTGTGCTTTGTTAATAGACTTTTACTTCAAAATTAAAAAAATGCAATCTTATTCCAGCAAACTTATTCTAGTTTTATAAACTATAATAAAACCCAATTCTTATAATCGGTGTTTTTATTCCCTTTTAATTTATTTTTAGAATACCTTTAAGAAGTTGTTATAATTTTCTTCTTCATTTGAGAGACGACCATTTTCATCCACTATGCTGCACCTAAGTAACCTAAAACCAACCATCATTTGAAAGTGCCCATGACAATGCCTTTCAATGAGTTTTCAATTATTTATTATTAAATTAAAAAGTTTTCCACGAGTAATCCCTCCCTCCATTTTTATGTAGGACCTATGCGTTCAAGGATATTTGTGTAATTCCCTTTAACCAATCCTTTGGTTCCCCTAACCTGCGTGTGATAAATAAATATTTTTAATTAATGGAGCATCATAAGGTGCGTGTAGATGGATCAAGATATAACCAAAATGGAACAAACTCAGTGATACATACAAGGACATGTAGAATTCTATTACTCATGCCATGTATGAAATAAGTAGTTGTTTACCCTTAGCCATAGGTTGATTTGATGTACACTCATTAAATTAACCATTAGATGAACTCATTATCAGGTCATTTAATTAATTAATTATTTTCTATCTAATGCATTTAAATTATATTTATTAATGCAAGAAGATGATCACATAAATGAATTAATTTGAAAAGACAAAATTTTAATAAAATTGATTACACGTAAATGATTTATCCACAAACTGTTAATTAATTAAGTAAACATCCACTTAAATATTTACAAGACATGTAAATAATAAAACAAGTTAAAAACATATGAAAAATAAAATAAAACCCCTCAATTTAATTTTTAGGTAGACTAACACTTTCATGACATGATTAGGAACCAAACTCAATAGAACTATGTGTTTCACCAACCCTTATTGGGACACTTACTTTTATAAGGGGATTTATTATATAGGTTTTGGATTGAGTTAACTATTTTACATCAGGAGGAGTAGTCCTTCATAGTCATGGTGTAATTTGGAGGTAGTTTTGAGAAAATACATGTTAGGATTTTTCGATTAAGGAGTCAAATCAATATATCATGGAGCTGTAAGCCCATAGTTTGAAAAGACTTTCCTACATAAACACCTTCAAAATATCTTGAACAACCCTTGTTGGGGTTATAAAAATGAGAATATGGATCCTTTCCAATAGAATGTCTTAGAAACTATACATTCCAAGTTCAATCATGTGGGATTTTTGACTTGATAAAATAGATGAGATTTCATAAAATGAATTAATTTATTATTTTCCCTAAAATTTATAATCAAGAAAAGTAATGTTCTTTTAATTGTAGAATAAAATTAAAATCTTGTAATAAACACTATCCCTATGACCAATATCAGATAAAGACAGTATCTTCCCCAGTAGTAACATCTAGTAGTGGATTATATGCCATCAAGTTGTTTTATACCATGAATGAAAATATTACATGCTAGAGTCCTCAATTCCTGATCTACCTGCTCAATAAGTGAGTGATGAAGTGTTCATAGTCTAAAAACACATATCAGTGAAACGTTTTGCATTAAATGTTTGTTGATTTCATCTATTTATAATCAACTCATGAAGTCTCACAACAATATTGATGCGTATAGAATGATTTAGCACCTCCATGGTCTTTAGTAGGAGAGATCTATACAAGAAGAATTTGAGATTTCCAAGGTGCTCTTTCAGAGTAAGATTAGATTGGGTTCCCCTTATGGGTCTCACGTAAAAAAAATTAATTTTCTACATTGAGATCCATGTGGTTCTAGGGTTTAAACTCCCCGATGTACTAGGCCCTGATCTTATTCTAGCATCACACCCTCAAAGATTCCTCTATTTTGTTATGAATTTTAATATGAAAAACATTGAGAAGTCTCTTCCAGATCATATTATCCTCATTCTCCATGTAGATAATGATAAAAATCATAAATATCATTATCTACATATGGTGAACAAAAAGAAAGATAATGCAATGATCTTTAAGCCCATAGATTATTTTCTCCCTTCCAAGTAGAATAATATCAAAGTGGAAGAAAGGGAACATGATGCTGTATTTTTCACATGTGGAAAGATGGTTCATTGGAAGAAAACCTTCACCCAGCAATAGATGAATGGGGATGTTTCAGGGGAGTTTTTTATCAGGTGAAATTTATCTATTTTTATAAATTGGGTATTAGATACAAATTTGGGTGCTAACATATGTATTCAATTACAAGAACCAAGTAGATTAAAAAATTGATCCAGGGGCGGAATATCCATGAGAATCCAATGAAGCTAAACTTGATACTATAGCTATAAGAGACTAACACCTAAAATTTCTGACTAGAATGATATTGTTTTTAAAGGGTTTTTATTTTTTCCCATCAATTAAAAAAACATTATTTATATATACCAACTAGATACAAATGGATTCATTTTCTAATTTTAAAAAAAATATGTTGTTTCTTTTATAATGATATCATTTTTATGGCATGGAACTTTCAAATAACTATCTTTTCATTTTGGACTATATGAACCAAGTAATGTATATAAGTAATTAAGTTAATTCACATGAATCATACCACACCCAAATTTTTAATCACTAACTAGGTCATGTAAATGAATAATGCTAAGAAAAATTACATCAGGATGGATATTTAGATTCTTTCAAAAATAAAACCACTTAGTGTATGTAATGCATGTTTATAAGGAAAAATGACCAAATCCTCATTTATTAGGAATGGTGAAAGGGATAAAGTGATTCTTAAATTAGTTCATACCAATGTGTGTGGTAAATGTTATATTGAAGCAATGGGTGGTTACTCATACTTCATAAGTTTTACAGGTTTTTTTAGTAAATATGGACATATTTACTCAATGAGGTATAAGTCAGATTCATTTAATAAATATAAGGAATACAATAATGATGTTGAGAACCATCTTGGTAGAAATATTATGAAACTATTATTATACTATGGTGAATAGTATCTAAATCAACACTTCATTGATTACATAAAAGTGTTTGGGATCCTATCCCAACTCAATCCTCCTTACATGCCTTAGTGGAATTATGTATGTGAAATGAGGAACCAAACCTTGTTGTTCATGGTTAGATCAATGATGAGTAATGTGAGTCTTCCATTATCATTTTGGGGATATATGTTACAAGCATCATCACACATACTTATGAATTCACTAAATAAATTGATAAATGGTATTCCATACAAATTTTGGAGTAAAAGAAAAACTATGTTATCAAATTTACATGTGTGGGGAAGTGAAGTGTTTGTTAATTCCTCTTTAGGTAACCAAATTACACTCCGAGGAAAAAATTGTACCTTTACCGGATACCCCAAGGAAAAAAGGGGATATTGCCTATATGCCCCCTAAGAAAAAAAGGTTATATTGTAAATACTTGACATATTATTTGAGAAGAATCACATCTCTAAAATAGATCGTGGGAGTGAGATAAACTTCGATGAAGTCAAGGATCATGGCACACAAGAGTTGGTACATGATTAGATTCCACAAAGCCCCATGGAAAAAGAAACTATTATAGAGACACAAGAACTACATCGGAGTAAAAGAGTGGTTACATAAACAAAATGATATGGTTTTATAGTTACCAAGGATGGTGACTCATTATTAGTTGATAATAATGATCCTTTAACCTATAAGGAAGATGTAATTGTGACAGATGTTGCCAAGTGGTAAGAATCCATGAATTCTGAAGTGTTCTATATTTACCAAATCCAACTCTATATTTTGGTAGATCCTCCAGTGGATATAAATACCATTGGTTTCAAATGGTTATTCTAGAAGAAATTGTAAATGGAATAGAAAGCCCGTACCTATAAGGCGTGACAAGTTGAAAAAGGGAATAAATAGTGTCATGGCATTAACTACAATGAAACCTTTTCACCAGCTGAAATAATAAAATCTATCCAAATTATATATGAAATTATGGATTAACATTACTATGAAATCTAGAAAATAGATATAAAAACAGCCTTCCTTAACAAAACCTTTTTTAAGATGTCTACATGACACAACCTGAAGGGGTTTTTGACTCCAAAGGATTCCAATAAGATATAGAAGTTACAATAATCCACTTATAGGTTAATGAAATCATCTGTGACACATAACATTTGTTTTGATGAATCAATACTGAAAATTGGTTTTATAAAGAACTAATGTGAGACTTTTTTCTAAAATATGTTTAGTGGGATTGTATTCATTTTTTTAATAGTATATATTGATTACATATGACTTATTAGAAATGAAATAACAGTGATATAGTCTATTAAGATGTGGTTGAATAAATGTATTTCCATGAAAGTCTTGGGCTAGGTAGCATATATTCTCTAAATCAAGATCCAATGTGATAAATCCAAGAGGTTTCTTTACCTATGTTAAATTACATACATTGAAAAAATACTAAATAGATTTAGTATCAAACAATACAAGAGGCGATAGTTTCTAGAAACCCATGGAATTACTTTTTTGATGAAATTGTTTCCTTATACCCCTGAATAAAGACATTGAATTTAAAGGATTCTATACTCATTAGAAATTGTTTTAGTCATGTATGCTACATTGTGTGTTAGTATAGATATCATCTTCAAATTAATTGTGGTTGTTAGATATCCAGAATATCTAGGTAGCCACCATTGGATGGTGGTTCAGATTATCCTTAAGAATTTGAGGCATACCAAGGATATGATTCTTGTTTATGGAGGAGATTAAGAACTAGTCATAGGAGGATTTTCATATTCTAATTTCCAAAATGATCAAGATGACATGAAGTCACAAATGTGATTCATCATCACTTTTAATGGAGGTATTGTGAGTTAGAAGAGCACAAAAAATGTAGTGGTCATAGATTCCACAGTAGAGTTAGAGTATATTGAGGCTTCTGAGGTAGTTAAAGTAGTAGTTTGGGTGTAAAATTTCATCTATGATCTTGATGCAATTCCCATATATAAAGATCAAATCACCCTCTATTGTGATAATAATACAGGAGTGGCTCTCACAAAATATACAAGGTCACATCAGTAGACAAAGCACATACTTCAGAAGTATCAACTCTTGAGAGATTTTTCTCAACGTGATGAGGTTGTAGTGAGAAATATTTCCATGAAAGGAAACATGGTAGACCTCTTTACTAAATCCTTAACTCAACAGAAACTTGATAGATTATCTTGTGAGGTCTATCATGATGAAATTTGTAGGCAATTGGCTTTAGTCCATGTGGGAGTTTGTTAGAGTTGGTTTCCTAGAACCAAATGTTTTTACTTTGATTACATGAATATTTGATGTATTGAATATTAAATTAAACATATTATTACATATTGTTCATTATTTCATATCACATTAATGCAATAATGTCCTATATTATTTTTCGCATTGATAAGGTCATAAGAGTTCCTCACAATAATGAGAACCTTGAAGTGCTATGAAAATATTCTTAATACAGTTCTGTAGTTGGAAAACAAACTATGATGAGACACATAGTATGTCGACTATCATGTGAGAGTACTCGTTAGGAGATGAGACTCATTCCCATAAAGTTCTCACTTAGTAATATCAAAAGAGAATGATTATGAGAACAGTCCCACCAGTAGGAATTCCTCATGTCTTGGTGTCACCAGATATTACTATCTGTGAGCATGTGTAATGGTCCTTAGACATTATGATTATCATTAATTAATGCCAAGACTCTTGCTCTTAGGTTTGCTGACGAAAACCATCATGCTATATATTGATAGAAAGTAGTGTATGACGGATGCGTCATGAAGGATATTTTATTAATGGGAAATTCATGGAAGGATTTTTCCCTTCCATATTAATGGAAGTTGATATATATTCCCTTTGATTAAAATAGAACCACCACCCTAAATTTCATAGCCTCGATGTAACAACGAGTTTATTTTAGATAGATATAGAATGATGTATCAAGCATATAGGTTGATGCCACTCTAATGAAACCTGGTAGATTAGATATTGTGAAAAAGGAATTATTTTATATAGTGAGAATTCATATGTGGTTATCATTGTTTTGACCTTAAGTTCTTTCTCTTAGGTGCCTTGACCTCTTGGTAGACACTAATCTCGGTCTTTAGGAAATCCCATGTAATGCCAATGAGAAATAATCCTATAGGGGCACACACAAATTGATTCTATTGGTCTTTATTAAATTTTATTCGAATTGAATTAATGGAATAAATATTTTTGTCAAGACAAAAAACTAATTTCAATCAAGTTATATTGATGGAATAAATTAATCAAATATTTATTCACCAAATTTCGAATAACATTTATTTATTTATTTTATTGAATATTTAACAAATATTAACTTACTATTTTTTGAATAAAATATTTATTTAAGAGAATAAAATATTTTTTCAGATGTTCATTAAATGAAAGAGGAGTTTGAATGGACCAAGACTACGTCTGGTGATAAAATAATTATTTACAATCCATTAAATATTATTTATTCATTTTTAACAAGTCGAAGAACCAAATAGTAATATTATTTTTATTATGTGTCATGAGATTTCATTAATAGTTAAAATTATATTTAATGATTGTTATAAAATTATTTTATTTAACTGAAATCCCTTGTCTATAAATAAGTGGTTATGTGTATTGTGTAAAGCATTCGAAACAAATTATATGTTTGGGAATAGAGAATTTTTGTGCTCAATGAATTAAGTATACACTCCTCCTCTCTGCCTCTCATAAATGAAAATCAGGAGAGGTAATTTATTCAAGGCTAAATAATTAGTGATCAAGAATGAACAATGGAAGACATTCGATTCACCATTTATCACCCATAGAATGAGTAGTAATTCTCTGAGACCAATGGAGCATGTGTGGATCACCTCAAGGGGGATTCTACCCATGGATCTATACAAGCGCAACATAAGAAATCTAGAAGGGGATTTTTGGATGATCAAAAATCATCAATGAAGAATGTTACTAGGCCCAGGTATATATTTCTTCAGATATTAAATAAATTTATTATCAATTTTATGTGTGAGATCCTTACTCCAAGTTTCTCTAAATGATTATTAAAATAAATTTTAATATATATCACTCCACCGTAATGCTTATTCTATTCTTGGAACCAACAACCCTTCCACTTCTTCATTTCCATTGATCTTGGTAGCACACTTGGGTTATGTTATCAGATTCATTGGTCTAGTTTGATGATACTTCATGTCTTCTTCAAGATCCGTTTTGAGATCTCATTCCAGGGGTCATTCTTTTGTTGGTTATGGTGTAGTGGGTTTTCATTCTTACGGTATGAGGGTTTCCACCTTTCTATCCCCCATTTTTTATAAATTGAATGTATCTTGAGATATGGATTGGATTCTAGGGCCTTTATAGACATCATTGGGTTTTTTGTTGCTAGATTACATTGTGATCATTTTTGACCTAATATTTGAGGTAGGTGGTTCTTTCTATAGCCTATATTACTAAATTTGATTGTTAATATTTTATAAAATATCTATAAAAGGAATTGGAATCATTTTTTCATGTGTTGAAAATAGTTTTAACAATTGGGTTTTCCCTAATTATAGATAAATGGAAAGAAAGGGGTATTTTCAAAGAATTTAAATGGATTTGTGAAATGGTTTCCAAAGAATTGGAATGAATTTTGAAAATAAACACATGTGTTACCTTGGGTTCTGAGGTGGATGGTTTATCTTGAGTCCATCATCCCTATTTTTTTGTGATTATCATGAGGTTTTGTCATGGGGATGTCCTCTGTTTCCTAGGCCTATTGTTCTAAGGGGCTGATATTGAAATTGATGGGAGGGGGGGGGGGGGTTAACTCATGAGGTATTTCTCTTCATCATAGTCCAATGTTCTAGGAACCAGATTGTGCACTTGATAGATTGTGGTATGAATTTTGTGTTAGTTTGACCTATAGTGATCCTTTGTGCTGATACCTATGGTTCTGTTTTCATTTCTTGGGGTTGATGTCCCAGAATTGGTATTCATGTTTTTTCTTGTGAAAGATGATATGAATATTTTTATTTGAAATTGATATAACTTCTTTTTTTACAATTGAAAAAAGAGGAATGTTTACCATATTTTTTATGAAACTTCTTTACTTCTTATCATGCCATGTTTTATTTGAGACGAGTATACATGGATTTTTATACAATGCCTTGCTATGGAACACTGGGTTGATATCCTATTAATCCTTCTAGATCACTCTTTACGCACCTCTTCAGTGGTAAATATTCTTTTGTATTTCTTCCAATGTAGGGAAAGGAGAGGCACCACAGTGATGCAGTGAGGTTTTGTGTTAGCTGACTTGGGTAACTGGTGGCGAGAAGGTGGGATTTCATCCACACTATCACATAGAGTAGCAATTTGGTTTTGGTCATTTTTATTTGGACTTGTCTCTTGAATATTTTGGCTAATTTTCAGCTGTTTTTTTCAACTGTATTATTATAGTTATTCATTATATTTATTATCTTTCTGTTATTGTTTCTTTCCCTATGTATATATATTCCATGTGTTTGTTCAGATTATGAAAAATCATTCTGTCTAGTTTTTTTTTCATTGACTGGGTACTTGTCACCAACTGATGGGGATCAGGAACACCCTTTGAGTATGTGAAAGAATGGGTCAGGTGC